>BQKN01066595.1:0-17179 GCA_022839385.1 Asparagus kiusianus
ATATATATATATATATATATATATATATCCCAACGTGTAACCTTAACAACCGATCCGTAACCTTAACAACCGACCCGTAACCTTCATATTAACATAATCCGACAGAAGTTTCAAAACCACCCGTTGATATTCCACCACTACAACTAATTATAAGCCAATTAGCCCAAAATTTAGCTATATTTACATCACCAACAGCAAATAAGCCAATTATGCCATAACAATAAGGAACGGATAGGGGGAAAAGAAGAAGGGAACCAACAACAGGGTATTTTGCGTCATATTCTTTCTCTTTAAAACCACTAGCATGGAGAATTATTTTCGCTTACCCCATAATTAGAAGCTTAACTTTCCTTGATGCAAATATCATTGTCTATTTATTGTTTCTTTTCCCCCAATTTAAAGCATTGCCAGCTTAGCCTTTTAAATTTTCCTAATTTAAAGCAGTGCAAGTCCTCGTGCAAGAAAACCAGAGCGAACTGGTTCCATATCACCAAAGAACCGCACAGAGAGCTCAAGGACTCGAACGAAGAGGTCATCTCGAGCAAGTTCGAGGTCACCAACAAAGCATCATGAAAGAAACAGATTTCCAACCCGCGAACATCAGAATGATACTTCCCATCACAGTAGGCAATCCAAATCCAGATCTCCTGAGAGAAAGCACCATACTAGCAGTTCCTCAACACGTGTAGGAAAGCGATCTCCGTCCCCAGCTCCTCCGACAGAGACACGTGCGCCCCCCATTGTTGCTGGAGTTTCGCTCGGCCCTCGAACATACGATCTCTCTGTACTTCTCAAACCGCGCCAGAGTTTTCTCCGTGTTGTGGATCTTGAGGATGTTGTGGATGGCCGGAGCGACTGTGGCGGAGAAGGCGAGGATGGCAGGAGGAGGGTGGCGACGGGTGGAGAGGTGGGGGAGGGAGGAGGGAGAGCAGAGGGATTGTAGGGTTAGAGAGAGAGAATGAGTATTATAGTTTTTACCTGTATAAAATTATTAGGCTTTGTGTTTTAGGGGCTCAGAGAATAAAAATGTTATTTTTGGGGGCAAAGCACCCGTTGAAAAAGTCTTGTTGGAAAACGGATTCCTAATCTATTTTGGTAACATGAGGTTATTAGGATTCCTATTCTATTTTGGTAACATGAGGTTATTAGGATTCCTAATCTATTTTAGTAATAGGTTATTAGGATTCCTAATTTGATTTGGTTTTGGTTTAGAATTCCTAGTATGTCTATGATTTTAGGATTTCTATATATATGGAACAATTGGAAGAGAGAATTGGGGGGAGGAAGAAAGTTAGGGATATTTGGAGCACAGAAAAGAGGTATTTTTCTGAGCTATTTGTTTAGGGTTTTGTTTGGAGAGATTAAGAGCTTGTTGGTGAGATTAGTTTGTTCCTTCGAGTGAGTTGTAATCTTAGTTTGTACTCTTTCTCTATTAGTGAAAACCACATCCCCTTTCTTGCCCCGTGGACGTAGGCAATTTGCCGAACCACATTAAACTTTTGTGTTTGAGTTTGTGCCGTTATATTTAGATTGTTTAGCTTTCTATCTCGATGTTTTGGTTTTTGGCTTCTGTCACGCTCAACAATTGGTATCAGAGCTCGGGCTACGCTTGGGCTATTTGGAGGAGTAGATCGCTTTGGAAGTTCGTCTAGGGCTTCGTTTGGTGATAAAGTTGTGATCTTTTTGGTAAACATCTCGTCTTTTCAGTTTAGATCTATTTCTCGTTTGTTTCCGCATTGGTTTGGTGGTGTTTTGAGGATTATGGCCGAGAAAGAAGGAGTTGTGGGCAGTACTTCCGGCGTGAAGACCGTCCAAAGCTTGAATATCCGCTCGATGAAGATTGACGTGGAAAAGTTCAATGGCACAAACAATTTTGGACTCTAGCGATGTGAAGTCATGGATGCGCTCAACGCGCAAAATTTGGAAGATACGTTAGAGTTGGACGGGAAACCGGACAATATTGATGAGAAGGCTTGGAAAAAGATGAATCGAACGGCGTGTGGTGTGATTAGGTCTTGTCTCACTCAAGATCTAAAGTATGATGTGATCAATGAGACTTCTGCAAAGAAGATTTGGGAGATCCTTGAGAGCAAGTATTTGACCAAGAGTGTGGAGAATCGCTTGCATTTGAAGAGGAGGCTTTACCGCTTCCAGTTGAAGAAAGGAACCTCCATTGGTGATCACATGAACCACTACACGAAGCTTCTTGCGGATTTGGCGAATGTAGATGTGATAATTGAAGATGAGGAGAAGGCGTTGTGGTTGTTGAGTTCCTTGCCCGACGAGGAATATGAGACATTCGTTCTTACTCTTACTAATGGGAAGACATCTCTTTCGTATAGTGAGGTCACCGCTGTACTTGTGAATTATCAGCTTCGAAAGAAGGATAAGGAGACTTCGATTGAGCCAGTAGCGGAGACGTTGGTCGCAAGAGCAAAGGGTCCAAACCGTAGTGGGAGGTTGCAGTCTAGAGGGGCACATCTTGGTGTTCGTAAGAATCAGTGTGCCTTTTGCAAAGAGGATGGACATTAGAAAGCCGAATGCCCAAAGTTAGTTGATCGAGCCGGGAAGAATAAGGGAAAAGCTATTCAAGCTTCAGAGGCGAATGTTGTCAAGGCTAGTGGCAATGATTCAGATTCGGATTCTTCGGACTACTCATTATCTGCACTGCCGTCAGTTTGTGTTGCCTACTCTACAGAGTGGATGTTGGATTCGGGAGCTACATACCATATTTGTCCTAGGAGAGATTGGTTCTCCAGCTTTCAGGAGTTGGAAAGAGGGAATTTCGTTGGGGAATGATCACAAATGCTCTATTGATGGTATCGGTACCGTTCGGATCAAGATGAGTAACGAGGTGATTCGGGAGTTGGTTGGAGTGAGGTTCGTTCCTCAGTTGAAGAAGAACATCATTTCACTTGGAGCTTTGGAGGCAGCAGGCTATAGGGTGACCTTGGCAGATGCCCGCTTGAAGGTTACATTTGGGTCCATGATTGTGATGAAGGGCGTCAGAAAGAGTAACTTATACTATTTGCTGGGGAGCATGGTGATTGATAGAGCTCTAACGACTTCATTGGATTTGGCTAGACTGTGGCATTGTTTGGTGCTGGGGTATATGATTGGTAATGCCGTGCATTGGTTGTTGAGGAGTGCTACGACCTACAGATTGAAGTCCTGTGAGCATATTGGGATGAGCAAGACCGTGGTGGAGTTTGGCACTCTTATCCATCGAGAGAGTGGTCTTTTAGGAGGTGTTCAGTCAGGCATTTGGGGGCCTTCCAAGGAGGCATCATTGGGAGGTAATCGTTTTGTAGTTTTCGCAATTGGTGATTGTTCTAGGCATTATTGGGTCGCGACCAGTTCCCGTTGGTATAAAGTCCTAGAAGTCAACAACAATTGGAAGAAGTGTATTGGCAAAAAGGTAACTCATTGTTCCAGCTTTGGTAGGGGTTATTTCTTGCGTTTGTGCCGAGCTCACGGTAATAGGAGACACTTCATTGGTGTAGAGACTTTGGGGCGACGAGATGAGATGACAGTTTCGATGGGTCGTTCCTTTCTGGAGGAGGATCGGCGTTGGTTGTCGAGCATTGGTTCTGGAGCTTCGACATATTTGGGTCATCTTAGTCATAGGTCGCCGACTGCTGCATTAGGAGTTCTTGGATCTGGTGGAGTTACTTTAGATTTTGGTCGGCGTCGGATATTTGGTTACCCAACATTTGGTCACATCGAGAATGTGAGATTTGATCCGATTGCACGTTTGGGATTCGGAGGCTCATTTGATTATCGTTTGGGAGCTTCTGATTTTGGTCTGAGCAGGAATGTCACTTTTGACTCTCAGCAGGTGGAGAGTGTTGATCAGGTCATTTGGATATCGCAACAGGTGGAGGGTGATACTACTTCAAGTTGGGTGGAACTTATTCCACATACTCCAGATCATACTGCGTCATTTGGGATTCCAGCTGAGGTGACACAGGTTGGGGATCATTTGATTTCGGATGCAGATGATGGATTGGTTTTGGATTCGGTTGCAGCTGGTGGACATGATTTGGATACGGCCAGTGGTTCACCTCAGATGGAGGTGTTTGATTTGTATCAGTTTGGGACCGCTATTAGTTGCAGATCCGTTGGCGATATTGGGAAAGAGTTGCAGACTTTTCTATTTGTTTGAGGGCCTTTGGAGGCCGTTTGGGTAAACTACGTGAAGGCTTGATTTTTTGGGCAAGAGGATACGTAGGCAGTCAGTTTTGATGCAGCCAATTTGGTGAGTAGATACCGACATTTGGGTGAGTGTTCGCACTCCCGTTTTGGGTCTCGACTTGTTGTGGATTGAGTCCGTTGTTGTGGATCGTTTCACTTCTTACTGAACGCAACAAATGAGGCATTTGGTTTGGTCGGTGTCGGCTCACTTTTGGGAAAACTTCGCCGAAGTGGAGAATTGTTGGAAAACGGACTCCTAATCTATTTTGGTAACATGAGGTTATTAGGATTCCTAATTTGATTTGGTTTTGGTTTAGAATTCCTAGTGTGTCTATGATTTTAGGATTTCTATATATATGGAACAATTGGAAGAGAGAATTTGGGGGAGGAAGAAAGTTGGGGATATTTGGAGCACAGAAAAGAGGTATTTTTCTGAGCTATTTCTTTAGGGTTTTGTTTGGAGAAATTAAGAGCTTGTTGGTGAGATTAGTTTGTTCCTTCGAGTGAGTTGTAATCTCAGTTTGTACTCTTTCTTTATTAGTGAAAACCCCATCCCCTTTCTTGCCCCGTGGACGTAGGCAATTTGCCGAACCACGTTAAAATTGGTGTTTTGTTTGTGCATTGATATTTGGTTGAGTTTGGCCTTCTTTGATCGGCGTTTGTTTTGGTTCCTCGGCGCTGCCGTCTGTTCACAACAAGTCTTGGAGGTGGGAGGCACATTTTCTCCTGTTTTGGGGGCTGAAAGCACTTTTCCCAATATATTATTAATAGAGTATAGTCCGGTTATGCTGATATTGTATAAAGATTATACTGATTTATAATTGAAAGTGACATGCAGTATCACTACATCATTAATTTGTATGATTCTCTATATAGGAGACGTTGTAGGATCCCTTTCCCAATCACGTGGGTTAAAGGGCATTCTTTTTTTTTTTTTTTTTTTTAGCAAAAGTAAAGCGTTGACACGAAAAAAGGTGATCCTTTCTTCCTTCTGTAAAGGCAGTGTGGTATGCTGGATCTCATTGTTGGATCCTAGGGTTCTCTTTCTGAAGAGTTTTATGGCTACGATGAGAACAATATATCTTTCGTAAACATGTCATGATTTTAAGCTTTATTGCTTTTCTTTTACTTTTTTTTATTTTTTGTAAAGAAAGAAGAATGTGTTAAAGTTTAAAATCATGACTTATATCGGAAAAAAACCAGTCGCAAGTCATGGATTTTTTTTCCTCATAAAAGACATCGGAAACTTTTTGGTGTTTAAATAACTTATTACCTGAAAGATTATCATCATAAAACTACCATCCGTAATTCCTTTTTGTCTACGAACACGCTAATGCTCAACATGTTTTTAGTCACAACTTCCTTAATATATAGTCGTATGATTATTTTTCTACTTTACCCCCCTCCTCCCAAACAAAAAAATAAAATAGAATAAAAAAAAATACTTTATTTTCAGTTGGAAAAAATAAACAGATTACTTCTCACCAAAAATGTAGAGAAAGATATTTTAGGATAGTTTATCAAATCAATTTTTGAATAAAATATAATTTTATCTGTTAATATTTATGTAAGGCCCGAAAAATCTGTTAAGGTAGTAGGTTGATAGAGGTAATTAAATTTTGCTCTGCCTCCGAAAATAAAATTAAAGACCTGCTTGACGTTGGGAGGTTGGAAGAGCTACATGACGTATAGAAGTTTAAATAATTGATCAAGTTGTTAATGTTTTACACAAGAAAACAAATATTGTAGCTTGTGAACAATATTTTTAAGATGAAGTACTCCATATGGTTCTGCTTCAAATACAACTAAACTAAAATAATTGATGGAATCTTCCCTAACAAACTTGCACCTTTCACCATTTTTCGTCGCTCTCTCACTTAGTATATTTGGTTAGTCTGAGTAATATTTTTTCTTCTTTAGCGTATAAAATTTTGCAAAAATTTGACACATTTTCATGATCGATCGAATATATATTACATAACCTGACATCAACTCTCTTCTCAATATTCTACCAAATTATTAAAAAAAAGACGACTATAAATAAAAAAAAACATGTCATAGCCCTAATAAAAATGTCACCTGCTAGTTGTTAGGAATTTAACGCCTAAATCCCTAATGCAACAGAAACGCAGAATAGAAAAAAAGTACACCAAGATTTACGAGGTTCGGCAACTGCCTACGTCCTCGGGAGCCACACAGTCAATTTCTTATTAATCTAACAAGAAATTACAAATCAATAGCAAATCTCTAAACTGAGATTTCTCAGATTGAACACTGTAGCTACAGTGTTAATATTAAAGGAAATAAACCCTTTCAATTTCTCTCACTAATAAAACCCCTCTTTTCTTCTTCTCTCTCTCTTCTTAAATTCCTTTTCTAATCTCCCCTCAAAGCACTTGAGAGCTGGAGATTAAACACTCAAATCGCTGCTGCGATTTCAGATCCGAAGAACGGAAGAAAAAGGGAAAAACGCTGCTGCGTTTTTTTGGGTCGCCGCCAGAGATGATCGCGAAGGGGAAAGCACAACATCGAAACCCTAGGCGATGGTGGGGGGTTTTATAGACGGATACTTGACAGGCTGGCGACAGCCTGTCGCCAGCGGTCCGCTTGGAGGCGGAGGTGGGAAGCCAAGACGCCGAGGTCGGCATCGCCAAAGCCGAGGGTCGCGTTCGCCAACCGAGGGTCGCATTCGTCGTCGACTTCGCCACTCTCGCCTGCGTCATCCTGGAGCTCGTCGAAGCTCCTCCGCCGGAGGTTGGTATCCACCCCAACTAACAATCTCCCACTTGGAGACCAAACCGACGTCAACAGACTATCTCATCATGCTCCTCTCCCCTGTGTGGCTCCGCCCTCATCATCTATGCATGAAGGCCAACTGAAGTTGCACACAACTCCAGTTTCTGAAAGGTCGCTGCCTTTATCAACATATCCGCTGGATCCTTTCTTCCTTGGATATTCTGTTGAAATCCTCTAACAACTTGTCGGGCTCTGTATCTTCTGCAACCATTCTGCTCCTTTTTCACTCGATACACCAACTTGTTGTGACGTGTCTTCTTCCCCATGAGAAACTCAGCTAGTCCCCATGACTGGTTGGAGATCAGAGATTTCTTCTCTTCTTTCGCAGCAAACTCCCACTTGCTCGTATCTCCACTCTGACAAGCTTCATCGAAGCTTTCAGACTCCCCTCCATCTGTCAGCAACATATAATTCATGTATCTGCTGTTAGGCACAGGAGGACGAGTACTTCTCCTTAATATCGGAGCTGGTACGTCGGGCTTCTGCGCACCATTCTGTCCAACAGTCTCTTCTGGCTGAGGACCTTCTGCATTGGGTTCTTCCGAGAGGTTATCCGGAACATCATCTGCATCTACAAATGTTGACTCGCTCTCTGAGTCACCGTCATCTGTCTTATGCATGTCCTTGTACATCACCTTCTCGTTGAATGTCACATCTCTGCACGTGATCACCTTCTTGTTTTCGTTGTCCCAAATGCGGTAGCCGAACTCGTCTTCACCATACCCGATGAATGTGCATTTCTTGGACTTGGGATCAGGCTCATTCCTGCCTTGATCACTGATATGCACATAAGCTACACAACCAAAAACTCTGAGATGTGAGAGGGTTACCTCCTTTCCGCACCATACCTCCTCTGGTATTTTGTGCTCCAATGGAACCGATGGACCTCGGTTGATCAAGTAAGCTGCTGTGTTGACTGCTTCTGCCTAGAACTGCTTCGGTAGACCTGACTACATCCGAATGCTTCTGGCTCTCTCTGTCAACGTTCTATTCATACGCTCAGCCACACCATTTGTGCTGAGGCGTGCCAGGCACGGTCCTCTCCATTCTGATACCATGCTCATTGCAGAACTTCTTGAACCTGGTGTCTTCATACTCACCACCATTGTCTGTTCTGAGTTTCTTTACCCTCAAACCGGTCTCATTCTCGACCTTGGCTTTCCATCTTCTGAAAGATTCAAACACTTCTGACTTTTTCTTCAGAAAGTAGACCCACACTTTCCGAGAGTGATCATCAATAAAAGTCACGAAGTAGTGTTTCCCACCAATCGACGCGGTGGTTATTGGTCCCCAAACATCTGAGTGAACAAGCTCTAGCTTCTGCTTCCTGGGGGCTCTGCCACTTGTCTGAAAGCTAACTTTCTTCTGCTTTCCAAGTATGCATTCTTTACACACATCAATCTCTACTGATTGTAAACCTGGGAGTTTTCTCTTTGTGTGCATAACATTCATCCCCTTTTCACTCATATGACCGAGTCTCTGGTGCCACAGCTTTGAAGTCTCATTGTCTGCCGCAACTGAGATCGAACAACGTACACCCGCTGTCATATACAGGGTACCAGTCTTCCTGCCTCTGGCAATCGTCATTGCGCCTTTCGAAATCATCCAATCATCACCATGGAAAGTCGTCGTGTAGCCTTCACTAGCCAGCTGGCTTACTGAGATTAAGTTCCTCTTCAGGTCGGGAATGTACCTAACATCCTTCAGCTCCCATACTGACCCATTCAGCTTAATCTTCACTACACCTTTGCCAATAATGGCACATGCTTGATCGTCACCAAGATATACATTTCCAAGGTTTCTAGGGATATACTTCTCGAGGAATTCTTTCTGAGAAGTAGCATGAAATGATGCTCCCGAGTCCAACACCCAAGACTCCTCCTTGCTCTCCAAAGAGCATATCAACGCATCATCTCCTCCTGAGGTGGAGGCAACATTCACATCTGCATTTGCCTCCCACTCCTTCTGTGCACTCTTGCACTGATTCTTGTAGTGCCCGGTTTTCCCGCACTTCCAACACTCGATAGCCTTCGAACTGTTAGGATTCC
Source organism: Asparagus kiusianus (assembly GCA_022839385.1). NCBI lineage: Eukaryota > Viridiplantae > Streptophyta > Magnoliopsida > Asparagales > Asparagaceae > Asparagus > Asparagus kiusianus. The sequence goes on from BQKN01066595.1 coordinate 9,039, forward strand.
TGGATTTGGATCTCCTGTCATCTGATCCATTTCCTCTGGTTGAATTTCTACCTCTTGACTCTGTATGTAATACTGAAGAGGTTGTAGCTTCACCCGACTCTCTCCGTCGGATCTCCTCACTGAGAACCAGATCACGAACGTCATTAAACTTCAACTTTTTCTTTCCCGACGAGCTACTCACTGTCGTGACTGTAGCGTTCCAACTCTCTGGTAGGGAAGACAAAAGGATTAACGCTCGAACTTCCTCATCAAACTCAATATCAACTGAACTCAATTGGGTCGTGACTGTATTGAGTTCATTGAGATGATGTGCTACCGATGCACTTTCCGCCATTCGCAGATTGAACAACCGCCTCATCAAATGGACTTTATTTGAGGCTGGTGGCTTCTCATACATATTTGAGAGTGCTGCCATAAGACCCACCGTGGTCTTCTCCTTCGCTATGTTAAACGCAACATTGCGAGTTAATGTCAATCTGATAACTCCGAGGGCTTTTCTGTCCAGAAGATTCCAATCTTCTTCCTCCATACCCTCCGGCTTCTTCCCCGAGAGAGGTTGATACAGATTTTTCTGATACAGATAATCCTCTATCTGTATTTTCTAGAATCCAAAATCTGATCCATCAAACCTCTCTAATCTCACTTTCCCTTCATCTGCGGCCATGGCTCCCACTTGAATCTGACTTCCTCTAGATCGTTTCACGCTCTGATACCAGTTGTTGGGAATTTAACGCCTAAATCCCTAATGCAACAGAAACGCAGAATAGAAAAAAAGTACACCAAGATTTACGAGGTTCGGCAACTGCCTACGTCCTCGGGAGCCACACAGTCAATTTCTTATTAATCTAACAAGAAATTACAAATCAAGAGCAAATCTCTAAACTGAGATTTCTCAGATTGAACACTGTAGCTACAATGTTAATATTAAAGGGAATAAACCCTTTCAATTTCTCTCACTAATAAAACCCCTCTTTTCTTCTTCTCTCTCTCTTCTTAAATTCCTTTTCTAATCTCCCCTCAAAACACTTGAGAGCTGGAGATTAAACACTCAAATCGCTGCTGCGATTTCAAATCCGAAGAACGGAAGAAAAAGGGAAAAACGCTGCTGCGTTTTTTTGGGTCACCGCCAGAGATGATCGCGAAGGGGAAAGCACAGCATCGAAACCCTAGGCGATGGTGGGGGGGTTTTATAGACGGATACTTGACAGGCTAGCGACAGCCTGTCGCCAGCGGTCCGCTTGGACGCGGAGGTGGGAAGCCAAGACGCCGAGGTCGGCATCGCCAAAGCCGAGGGTCGCGTTCGCCAACCGAGGGTCGCGTTCGTCGTCGACTTCGCCACTCTCGCCTGCGTCATCCTGGAGCTCGTCGGAGCTCCTCCGCCGGAGGTTGGTAACCACCCCAACTAACACTAATTAATTGCCTTGGCTCAATGCATATTTGTGAGCTCATTCAGAGAGGGGTGAAGTAAGCCAATAGATAGTGGCCCTGCCATTTTGTCACTCATTCACAAAAAAACAAATAGAAATGATTTAGGTGTGATCAGGACAATAAGCTGGAATCATGATTAATATTGAGATAATGTCAACTTAATCATGATTATCAATTCCATACATATCTAGATGTCTTGCAGATGTCATCCACTCAGCTAAGTGTTTACCTAAAACAAACAAAAATTATTTATAATCAACATCAAATCAAATTTGCTAATCGTCCTTACAAATGGGATATCGATGAGGAGACAAAACTAAGTGGGCCGGGGTCTCTGATTGAAAACCTGTAGAAACAAATAATTGTATTGTTTTCATCACATTACTACCTACAATTTACAATAATAAGAATAACCCCCAACTAGGGCTATCAACAGATCGGATAAGGCTTGGTTGTGATCTGTATCCGCTTACCAATCATAGATATAGATATAGATATATCTCGGTGATGAAAGCTCATATTCATATTTGCTACAATCGGGTACAAATATGGATATGCAATATATATAGATATGCATGTGGCTACAAAATGAATATAAGAAAACCAAATAATATCGACAAAAATTATAGTTCATATGATACATGAGAATTCATTGCTATGTTTGTTATATTCGAAGAACTAATTAATATTATGCCTTCTGATCATAAACACAATTACATCTGTATGATCAACATATATTAAGATATTTCAGATATGAATCCAAAATTTTAACTATATAACATCGTAATAATATCCTATTAGTTACAAGTTTTAATAATCATATATATATCCTAACGAATATGGATATGACAGCGGATACCGGATTTTTTTTTGGTGCCCCTACCCCCTGACTTGAGTCCTCTCACAATAAGGTCAGTTTTGTTTTGGTGTACTCATGGTTAAGCAGTACAATGTACTTATTTGTATAAGGAGATGTACTACAGAAACCACGCATCCAACCATGTAATTAATAAATTATACAGCCACCCCCACACACTAATTCAAACCAACTAATCCAATTCCACCGTTCAAGCAAACGGCCCTATAAATTAACTTGTGTGGCTCAAAACCATCCGCACCTTGTGAGAGTTGTTCGGGAGGTTCCGATGGGATCAGAAGTCGGCCCTATACCAAAGATGCAGACACCTCAACCATCAGACCTCCAACCCACTGGAAGTTCTTCAACTCTAACCAACCACATGATTTACATTTGGTATCACCAAACTCCACATCTTCATAAAGATTTAGATTCTCCAACTTAATTTAAAAAAAAAAACTACATTTCCTTTCATCTTCGCGAAAAAGCTTAATTACCACAGTCGTCCTAAAACTTCCGCGCTCGGCGGAGAAGAAGCCAGCAAGGGTACGCTCGCTCGCTGTCTTGTTGTCTGCCGTGAACTTGGGATCGCTCGCCAGCTAGGCCCCCTAGAAGAAAGTGGGAGCACATTGTATGAGAACATATTAACCCTCTTCGATATCGTTTGGTAAAGGGTTAAGTGAGGGGTTAAAAAGACTTAACCCTTTCTTAATTCGTCAAATATAAAAAATCTATACAACGGTTAAAAGTAAGTTAACCCTTAATAATTTGCCAAACATAAAAAATATAAAGGGGTTAAGCTAACCTTTCTAGAGGAATTAAAATGAGTTAACCCTTCTAATTATAAAAAAATTAGTCAAAATCCTTATTATTCACAAACACTAGAAATAACCAGGACTAAAATAAAACTTATATATAATAAGTTAATAATTTAATTTTTTTTGAATTATCAAATAAGTTAATTATATTAATACTTCTCCGTAATTCATCTTCCTTAACACTTTACCAAAAGGGGCTTCAGGTAGGCAGCCAAACACATATATTAAAATGAAAAAAACCAACAAAAGCCAACTGCTCTCAATTAGTTATAAATCACGACCTCCGTCAAACTAACATAACAAAAAGCAAAAAAAGTTTGAACTAAACCAAAAGACGGCAAAACATTTTTTTTTTCTGATCGACCTCTCTTCTTTAGTCCTTCCCCTACATTTTCATCTATATAGCCTTATTTACATCTCTTCTCTCTATACTAAGTTCTAACATTATAACGCCTTTCACATTACAGAACATGCATTTGGGTTCTCATCACTAAACATCTGCGGAGCATGCACCATGTCCATACGGTAGGGGGCTCCACCACCGTATCCGTACGCACTACCGCCGTATCCGTATCCATAGCCACCCCCGTAGTGCTCCATTTTGTTGGCCTCCATAACGGTCGGCCCAGCCGCCGGAGCCGCCGCCTGCATCTGGTCACCGCCCCCCTCCTTCCCTACTTCCTTCTTTTCTCCACCACCATCTTTACCCTTATTGTCACCTCCCTTGTCTTTCTTCTCACCGCTGTCACCTCCCTTGTCTTTCTTCTCACCGCCGCCGTCGCCGCCCTTTTCCTTCTTGTCACCACCGCCGCCGCCAGCGGATTCTTTCTTTTGAGGGACGATCTCGACCCCTCTCTTGAGCTTGCCTTTTAGGTAGGGAGGGAGGCCGTTAGGGTCCATTGTGCCCTTCACCGTGACCAAGTCCTTTTGTGAGTCTACGTTCACAGTCTCCACACCTGCAATAATTGAAATGTCAGGGGGGGTTTGTGTCTGATTATAGAATTATTGTACTTGCTTGCTCTATTTACTGTGTTTGCATTCACAGGGAATTTTGCACTAACAGACTGACTGTGGTCAAAAGGAACTGATAGAACTAACTGATCGCTGAGAGGGAGTGGGTATGGGAATCTTCGAACAGGTAGGCAAATTTACATGATGGGATTTATAATTAGAGTAAATTGCATTTTGTCTTGTATGCGGGTTTGGTTGCTTTTTTATTTTTAGGTCCATTTGTTTACCTAGCTTTATCTTTAAAGCCAAGAATAATTAGTTGTATCTTTAAACCCAACTTTCTTTTTTTATTTATCTTTAAACCCAATTCCAAAATATAACGCTCTCATATGTGGATCCCCCCTATATAAGAAAATTGGGTTTAAAGATAAATAAAAAAAAAAGTTGGGTTTAAAGATACAACTAATAATACTTGGGTTTAAAGATAAAGCTAGGTAAACAAATGGACCTAAAAACAAAAAGCCCTATTTTTTTCCTTCATATTTAAAAAATGCAATTTGCATGGTATGAACTAAAATACAGATAATCCCCCGACAACACAGAGGTAGGCGAGAGAGAATATTCGAAAAACTCAATATTTTTGGAGCGAAATTAATAAAAGTCTTCTTTTTGTAGATTATTCTTCGTAAACAAATAACCATATTAAATAAATTAAGTGTCATAATACTTACAAATATACTAAATCACAAAGTAAACGCGATTAGTCACAGGAAAAACAAACCTTTAATCCTCAAAATAGTCTTGCGAATCCTCTGGATACAACCGTCACAATGCAGCCGAATCTTCAACACCACCGTGCTCACAGCAGGCTGCTCCAAATTGCGAAACAGACAAATTAAACGAGTCCTTAAATGTAAATAACCTTTATCACAAACAACAATTCCGGAATTGCAAAAAGTACCTCTTTGGCCTTTTTGTCACCGGGTTTCTTCTGGTCCTTGGACTCAGACTGGGCCTTCTTCGGCTCCGCGTCCTTCGGCGCTGAGTCCTTTTTGGGAGCATTGGCCGGCGAGATGAGCTCCACTTTCTTTCGGGTTTTGGTTTCAACCCGCTCTCGAATCTTCCAAGGATCCACTCTGCCGATAACCGTTAACTTGTTGTTGGCCATGTCCGTAGATACCGCGTCCACCCCTGTCGAAAAATTCGGCAAGGAAATAGTTAGAATCCAGCGATTTTCGACGAATCATGGGTGGCAGATGCTAACGTGCGCCGGATTAAGAAGCGAAAAAAAAAATTCCTGATGAAAATATCGCGTACCAATATATATATATGCGCAAATATGAGAATCAAGAGGAAAGAGCTCTTCAATATAAATAATTTTCACTGGAATTTTTAAGGGAAAAAGGAAATTGGAAAAGGGGTTTGATCTTTGGAAAGAAAAAAAAAAAGATTTCTTTGCGGAAAAACTTTTATAAGGAAATGACATTAAAAGGTAACAATTAATCAGGAGAAAAAAATTTATTAATTAACAAAAAAATTTTGTTTTTTACAAAATTACTACCTTCAAAATTCTTCACAGATTTCTTGATCTTGAGAGCGCATCCTTCACAATGTATGTCGAGCTTCAAAACGACAGTAACGGGCCCATCTTCCTTCTTCTTCTCTCCTCCCTTCCCCTCCTTTTTCTCTTCTTTTGGTTTCTCTTCCTTGTTCTCCTTCTTCTTCTCTTCTTTCCCTTCTTTCTGCAAAAAAAAAAAAAAAACAAAAAAAAACAAATTTCAGAAAGAACCCATTGACAAACTCACCAAAATAACGGAGAATGGAAAATCCTTAAAAAACACATTAAACCCAAATTCTCACCTCACCCATGGCTCGCTTCTCTCTCTTTGATTCCTCTTCTTTTTTCCTCTCTCTGAATATTGAAGAATATGAATAGCCTAAGGTCGTGTTATATATAGACGGCATTTGGGACCTAACCACTATCGGATCCGGGTTTCTCAATTTAATATTCATGCCATGGGCATCATGATGCATGCATGTATGTGCTATCGAGGAAAGAAAGCCGTCAGTTTTGGACCAGAATTTTTTTCGAGAGAGAGAGGGGTCACGTGGTGTATAATGATGTAGGAACCGGAATGACGATTTTACCCCTACAATGGCTCGGTATAACGAGGGCTTTTCGTAAATTAACATACCGGAAGAGGGGCAGAAACTTCGAGTTACCTTCTAAGGTACTAAATGTGTAGTACAGTAGGTAATTCTTGTTGTTGGGTCGGGCCGGATCTGTTTTTTTTTTTTTGGGGTTTGCATTGGATCTTCAAAGTTGAATTTTGGCAAAAGGAAATGAAATTTCTGTCTGTGCTTTTGTTTCCAAATTTGACAGTATATTATTGGTATAATTTTATAATGTAATATATTGTGGAATTATTTGGTGAATGCAATAATATTTTAATACATGGATAGTTGGATACTGCAAGTATTCATTTTAATAGATACTTATTTGAGTATGTTATCATCTTTTGAAAATAGGTGTTGAAAGGTAACAGCTTTAGCTAAAAATGATATAAATTTTTGAGCACCATGTAGTTTGTGTATATGTTTTCATCTAGATCTAAAATATTAATATAAGCTTTCCGAGATCTAATACAGGTGTGTCAAACGTAGAGAGAGAGAGAGAGAGAGAGAGAGAGAGGCCATTCTAATAATGTATTTAAACTATTGATAAAAAAATAGTTTAGAATTCTTCTCTTATTTTTCCAAAAAAACGCATTAATAATATTTTAGAGATATATTGTAAAAATCAAGTAAAAAGTGAAATATGAAACACTGAGAATATACATGTCAACTAAATAAATGAATAACCATGTCAGATCCTTTCAACAAATAAAGAAGACATATACCTCTTGAGAAAGAAGCATCACACTAGAAAAAAATTGCATCTTTTTTTCAAATACGAAAGAGAAAACTACCAAATAGAAAAGATCGATCACTGAGAAACTCCATCTTTTTAACAGAATAACGAGTCACGGCAGTAGAGAGCCTATTGGCCCAAATGACGTGGTAAGTTCGATCGACCGCGTCTCCTTCCTGCAAAAATTTGTCTCCTGCTGTTTGCAAGCTTATGTTTTGGATTTGAGCAGAGGAGCATTTCAATGGAATTAATCAAATTGTCAGCACAATGAACTTCGACGAAGCATTTTCTTGTCCGAGGTTATGCGTTCTATTTCTCCAAAACTCCGTTACTTTTATTTGTCCGAAGTCCAGAATTTGGGCATACTTCGTTCACTGTTTCGAGATAGTACTTATAGCTTAAAATCTAATCAATCAATATTGAGTTTTAAGTATGCACAAGAGACTAAAAGTAGGGATAATTGCGGATAGAACCTTTGTACTATGACCCAAGCATGGACAGACAGTTCTTTGTGTATGGATAGCCTCCTCAAAATTTTTTGTACCAATAAGATTACGGGGGATCCCCTCACGTACAATTGGGCGCTAGATCAAGGGTCTACGTACAATTAACCCTTCAATGCAAGTGGGTAACGTACAAAACAAATTTAAAAAGAGATGTACATAAAGTAATTCTCGGAAAGATTAATATTAAAAAAAGAAAATTACCCACACCTGTTGACAGAGCAAAAACAAAACAAAACAATATTACTTAACTCATAGTAGGCAGGCCGAGCTGATCCAAATTCTGGCCAGATCCGAGAATGATCCAAATAACTCCCACCTATTTGACCTAATATACCCTAGCCTACCTCCGAAGTTGAGATATCCCTACCCAAGAAGCACATGGGTTTATTTTATAGTGGCCTCGTTTGGCCTTTTGTGTTGGTTTCCCGGCCGTTCTCTTCATCCCCTCGTACTATTTGAAAAAGCTCCACGTGAATCATTCAGATCAATGCAGCTTTCATGTCTACAACAGTGACCAGTGTTGGTCATCATTGCCGTTTGCACTTTTGAAGTTTGAGCGATGAGATAGAGGGGGAGTGTGGTGGGAGGTGTGCTCAAGCGTGTGTCCCTAACACCCCTCATAATAAATAGAGCATTTATTTATCTACAAATAATATTATATATATATATAT
>BQKN01066595.1:67648-99662 GCA_022839385.1 Asparagus kiusianus
AAACAGGAGAAGCTCTCTGGTTTTCAAAACGTAGGGCTTAGGGAAGAAGAAGCAGCAGATGAGGTTTTTATAGAAAGATTAAAACAATTTTTAAAATCAAACCCAATCTTCCTGTTTAGGAAGATAATCCCCTTTACAGAGCCTTAGCTCAGACTGAGCTAAGCATAAATGGGTGAAAGCACGAGAATCAAGGCAAAAACGACCGTTTACAAAAAATCTCTTTGACTGAAGAAAAGAACGGAGCGGTCGTCCGAAATAACGTTCGGTCGACCGAATATTCTTGTCGGTCGACCGACCGAAACATTCGGTCGACCGCGAGCTGCTTCAAAAACTTAGAAAAACAAGCAGAGCCGCTTCGGTCGACCGGCGCGGTCGACCGATATAGAAATCAAAATTTCGGTCGACCGCACCGGTCGACCGATGACTTTCTGGAAAAATATTGAACGGATGGCTCTTGGAGCGGTCGACCGGACCGGTCGACCGCTTTCTGACATTTTGCTGAAAACAGTTTTGACTATCTTGAAAAATTTGCAAAATATTTATTTGACCTCTGAAAATTCTGAAACTTTGTAAAATGTTTTTAATACTAAAAACAAACTGTTTGGAAAAAGAATTTTGCAGATAGGTCCTCATACTTGTGAAAAATAAGGTTTTGTGAAAAAACGCTTAAAAGTTTAAATATGAAAACGTGTGTGTGAGTCCCAATAGCTTCAAGTAAACTTATTAACTCTTTGCTTACATTCTAGCACTAGAGAGAAACATAAAAGAAAGCTAATATCCTCATATGAAAGCAATACTTGAGCTTTGATATAGCTTGAATTCGGATGAAGCTTTTTGTATGACTTGTTGTTCTTGAAATAACGTTGCTTCATCTCTTGGCCTCCTCCTCCTTTGGATATCATCTTTGTAGCATATATTCCATCCATCCTCCATTAATGGCACTAACGAGCTTGATAAGGGAATTTACTATATTTATACTCAATAAGCCATTAGTACCGATAATGGTGGTTGTAAGAACATCATCAAAACATAAGGGCTAACACTTTCCATAATCACGAGATTACTATGTATCTCATTATCTTGTCTCCCAGGAGTATTTTATTTGACTTTCTTGATAACATTGACTTATCTGGTATTGATAATGGAGATCACGTGAAATATCACAATTTGATTAAAATCCGGTTTATACATATAGTACTTATCTTGTTTGATACTTTGCTTTGACATGAATGACTTTATGGAAAATTGTTGATTGAGCACCTAATTGTCTTCCAATAGGAGAGATTATGCATGAAGACGACTTCTGTTAAAAATGTGATTTATAAGCGTGCTTTCATAGCATGGCTATGTTCTCCATATCGATAGCCCGGTATGAGATTTTTCCCTTGGCTATTACTATTGTAGCATCAACTAGACGATACATCTATCTTGTTAAGACATGTTCTGGATCATGTTTATTTTTCATACTTTTACGAAAGTCGTTCCGCGGTAACTCTGTGGTTAGTGCACAACATGTCATGCATAGTCACTTAAATTAAACTAACAAATATGTGGTTTATAAAGAGAAATTAGACGGAGAATATAACATGTATATAAACGGGCACATGCGCATTCCTGATATCCTGAGCTATATATACAAGGGCCAAAGAGCTAATACTTGACTTGAAGCCGTGTTCCCGGGACAGTTTACGAGGAACTGATTTATATACATGAAAATATTATTTTCTAATTCAAATAACATGTAAAATAAGAATAATGTGTTTATATGCTTTATGATAGATTTGGCATGCACGACATGTCCTAGATGAGGTGTTGGTGACGTATATTTTTATTGTTTGGTTATAGGATTTTGGGAGTTGATATTTAGAGATTTACAATTTGAGATATATGGTATATACAAGGGTTTCCTTATTTGGATTATTCCCTCGATGTACTCATCTCATGTTGTGGGTTTCTAAAATCTTAACTCCTTTTAGTACAGGGTATAAGAGATGTGCTTGTGGTAGACCTTGTTTGATAATAACTACAATTAGAAATTTCCCTTGTTATCTTTAATTGAGTTACCATCTTATCTTTATACCTGCCACCTAGACTTATGCGCGCACATTTTCCTTATTTTACATGCTTGTTGGGAGTTTTTTTGACTCCCCTAGAGTTTGCATGCCCCAGACTCAGAGATCATTCTTTCTTAGCAGGACTGAGCGTACCTTGAGGATCAGATCCAGCGGCAGTGATCACCTTCTATCTTAATCTTTCTCTCAGCTTCAATGTATTTAGATTTTTCCCTATAATCACCTGTGGTTCTCCGAACTATGATGTATTTTTCTCTTTCCCATTTTTGGATAGTTGTGGACTTGTCATAGAACTCTATAATTTTAGATATTTCTTTATCTATCAAATTTCTTTGTTATCTTAGTTACATGCTCTATGTAGTAGTTCTTTGGGGAAATATATCTATGTACAGGATGATCCAGAGGCGTGAATATGACAGTCTGGTTGTATTGTCGGCCGAGTCACGTTCCAAATTATTGCATTTTGGAACCTGGGTGTGACAAGTGTGCCTCCAAGTAGTAATCCTATCCGATTTGCTAATCATGCCATCAATCATCAAAATATTATCTCCGGAAGGATTCTCATTGGGAATCCTATCTGAAACACGTGTGTACGTTGACAACGGCGGACCACAATCTAAACATTTTGAGTTCAAACTACTAGAAGCACTGCAAATATTCAGAAAATAAACAAATAATCATAAACTAAACAAATAATAACATAAACAAATAACACCAATTAGAAAAAAAAGCAAATACAAAAATTGTTTGTGTAAGAACTAGCATGATATCCATTAGAACTAATACGAACTAAATTAGAACTAACACGAACTGTAAATTATAACTAACACGAAATCCATTAGAACTAACACAAATTGAATTAGAACTAACGCGAACTGCATATTAGAACTAACATGGAACTGGAATTAGAACTAACATGAAATTCATTGGAACTAACATGATCTCAACTAGAAGTAATGTGAACAACTTTTACAACTAACACGAAATCCATTAGAAGTAACACAATCTTAATTAGAACTAACACGAACTCAATTAATACTAACACGAAGTGCATATTTGACCTAACATAGAACTGGAACTAGAACTAACACAAAATATATTAGAACAAACACGAAATCCATTAGATTAGAACAAACACGAAATCCATTAGAACTAACATGAAGTCAACTAGAACTAACGCAAGCTACATATTTGACCTAACATGAAACTGGAACTAGAACTAATATGAAATCCATTAGAACTAACATGAAATCCATTAGAACTAATAAGAAATCAATTTGAACTAAAATAAACTACAATTAGAACTAACATGAACTACAATTAGAACTAACATAGAACTAACATGGAACTAACATGAACTGATTTTACACTTAACGTAATAAACATTGATCATAGCATCAAAAAAAATCCAATAACTTACTGGTCTTGTCGAACTTGCTCGTTGTTATGGATATTTAAAGAATCCTTTGTTTCTTCAAAAGCTTGCAGATGAATCTCTTTTAATCCAATATTGTGGCAATACTCCACCATAGACAACAGATCGTCTTTATTCTCAATAGGAAATTTGAAGCTTTCGTTTTTTTATCTTTATACGATAAAGTTAATGAATCATATAGAAGATCTAACCTCCTTGACACATCAAATTTGAGATCCAACATGGTGGTTGACGAGTTAATCTTCAAGAATACTATTTTATCACCCGAAGAGAAAATGCATATGATAGCTTTTTCAGCCATTATGAAGGAAAGATAAGAGTAATGGATCGAATTTAAGGATAAATAGGAGTAATAGAAAGAGTAATGGAGAGAATTTTGGGCTGAGAAAGAGTAATGAACAACTAACTAGTTATTGCTCATGATAGAGTAAAAGAGGGGGGGGGGGGGGTTCCACCATTTTTTCTGTCAGATCGCATTAATGGGACGTAATTTTCCATGCTTTTAGAGATGAGGCGTCTGGGAAAGAAGGAGAAGGATAATTTTGGATTTTTTTCTAAAATGCAATCTCTTTTTTGTATACTACTGACGTGGAGGGGCTTTGACACATTAAACGGTACTTTTTGGAGCTGATCCACACGGGGGAAATAAGTGGGGGCCTGGTCACATGGGGTTACTACTTTTGGGGCGTCAACACATTTTTCCCAAATTATAATTAAGAAGAATGATTTTATTTAAAATCAAATTCATAGTTTGAAAAAACAGAAGAGTAGAAGGTTAAAAAAAGGTTAATCTTAAAAAAACTCTCCTCAATTGTGGGGGTCACCCTTAATTATTTTAACTATATAAAACCCCCTCAATTTTGGGGATGTTATATATAACCTTACTTTTCTCACTTAACCCCCAAAAGTAATAAAATTAAATATATTAAACATGTGATGTAAAATGATCGTACTACCCCTAAGCTATTAAAATGTTTACCATTGTGTTCCTTTTTAACTTTCTTTTTGTTAAAAACACATCATTTTCCTCTCTTCTTCTTCTCCCTCCATTATCTATTGCTAGGTCTACATGGGAACCTAATTTTTTCTTTGTTTTTTGAAATGCTAAATTTCTTTCATTTTGTAATTATTCATGTTTCTAATAATGTTTGAAACAAATTTTTTTGAAGATATGTATTCTTATTAAAAAAATTATCGAATTGATGTCTAATATTTTAATTGGGTTGGTTTTTTAAACTCACATGAGTTTCTCTTTTAACCAAGGATACGCAAAACTCGAAGGAACCGCCTACTCTGTGACCTGCTCCTTTCCTTGACGACGAGTCGACTCGGCTGGGTCGATGGGGGCCCCCGCTTCCTCTGTATAGGCTTCAGTCACGACCCTAACCTAAATATGTACCTCTTCTCCCTCTTCCCTAGCCGAAGACCCCTCATCCAAGTGGATGACCATGGTCTCAACTACATCGGCCACCCCTCTCGAACACTAGCCACTGACCTTCTGGGGTATCCTCTTCGCTCTCGCGACTTGAGTAGTTAAGGGCGCTAGTCTTGTCGACCCAAGTGGTGCATCGAAAACCTGACCGTGAGAACCCGTTGCCTCCTTAGGGGCTAAGTTCTAGCGAAGGTGTTTCACCAGCCTCGCCGGTGGTACTTCCTGAGGCTCGGCAGGTGAAGCTGTCAGCGTCCTCTTAACCTGCTCCTTGGGGATGGTTAGCGTGGCCGCCCTCTCTTCATCCTTGGTCGTAGATGGCTAAACGAATATACTGGCAACTCTAAAAATAGAGTTGTTGAATAGATGCTCTATTTTACGAGACCTGACATACGCCCTGATCAGATCTAGAGTCCGTTTCTCTAAATCCAGTAGTTTCCCCATTGATAGAGCCTCCCTTATTTTATGAGACCTGGCATACGCTCTAATTAAAAAGACTACAAGTTAACGATCTCTACACCTCAAGACGCAGAAGCTCACCTCTGCATTCCAGAGTCAAGATCAAAGCTCATCCCTGTGTTCCAAGAACAAAACGTGGAACTCATAGCCGCATTCTAAGAACAGAAAAGGGTTCACCACTACGTTTTCAGAACCAAACGCAGGGTTCACCACTGTGTTTTCAGACCCAAACACATGGTTCACCACTACGTTTTCAAACCCAAACGCAGAGCCCAACTCCGCGTCCGAAGTTCAAGACACAGATTTCATTCCCTGAACGTGAATTTCGCATTTGACTCGTTCAAACACGAGCTGAACGGTTCCAAAACCGTTTCCTATGATTTGAGGGGGATTACACCTCACTAAGGAGTAATTTTAGGGGTTAGTTATACCCCTTAATCCGCTATAAATAGCTGAAAATCAGCTTAAATTGGATCTTCTAGCAGATTGGGATTGGCAATAGAGATCTCTTTTGAGAGGGGATCTTTGATCATTTTTGGATCTTTGGTTCAGATCTTGGTGAGGGGGAGAGATCTGGGGATCATCCTAGAGGATCAGCTTTTGGGATCGCCTTGATTTTGGCTTTAAAAGTAGGCTTTTCGAAGCATCTTGATTGGCTCCAGTTTAACCTGCCTAGCAAGTTTATTTTGGCTAAAAGGGATTGAAATACCTTTCTCAAATCAACTCTTTTGTATAGTTTTCAACTTGCTTGTCAAGTTCTTCTAAACTCATTCAAAGTTCTAAAACTTATTTTACAAGTTCGTCCAAGACGTCAAGTCAAGAGGCGAAGACCAAGTTTCACGAAGCGAAGCGTTCAGATCATCAACGGGATACAAGAATCAAGCTCCCATCAACACCAAGAAGAACCCAATTTTAAACAAAGGGGAGGGTCTCCGTTGATCCCTTCTCTCTTTTGTAAATTGGGAAACTGATATAGAAGAGTTGTAATTTTTTTCTAAATCAATTAGAGAGAGATTGTATTCATTCTTTTCCTAAGTCAGTTAGGGAGATTAATACGAATTTTATTCTCATTTCTTCTTCAATTTTTTGACAAACAAAAGATGACAACTCCGTTGGGGATGAGCTTTTTCACCAATGAAGAAGTGGTGGCACAATCTGACATCAACCTTACTGGAACGACGGTCGAAACCCTGACGGTGGTATTTGATCAAGCCAAGTACGATGAGTTTCTTGAGTCCGGATCCCTTAGCCCCAAGACTATGCGCAAGATCCACAAAGTCTCCAAGGAGACTTCTTCTCTTGACTGGCCAAAGAAACATCTCTCCCATGGATCTCGTTGTTCATACAGCCCATCCGCAGAAGAGGGAGATTCAACTCCAATTGAACTCTGCAATCGAGTTAGAAGCCTTACACTCATGCCCAAATAAAAGGTATCAGGTCATAAGAGGCCTATTGAGGCGACAAACTTGATCATTACAGATAGTGATGCCATTGCAAAAGCCTTAAAATAGGCTAAGAAGAACGCTGCTCGACGAAGGAGGAGATCCCTGCAGCGAGCATAACTCCGGGAAGGTCGATCATTCAATCAATACGAGCTTCGTGTTCGTGAGCCTATACGCGACCCTGAGCTCCGTGTTTCTACTTTAGAACACGAGCCTTATGTTTATGAGCCCAAACATGAGCTTCATAGGAACCAGACTGAACACGACCCTCAATGGTGTGTTTTACAGCCAAACCGCGAACCTCAAGTCTGTGTTGAAAGCATACTTTAGCTTTGCGTTTCCCAATCAAAACACGACCCCCGCATCGTCACTAAAGAACGTGACCCTTGCATTGCCAAACCTAAATGCGGACCTCGTGTTCTAAGAACCAAACACAACTAGACTGAGGGGTGGACATAAGAAGTCCACGAATTCAAGGCATCTCAACACGATCCATGTTCATCAGGAGTTAGTTCCGCCCAATCATAGGCAGGGGGTTCTAATTCAAAACGTATGTTTAGTGAGTAACTCTCCTCGAGTCCCTGCGACGGATTTGAGAAGGTTTATATCGAGAGAAAGATCGGTGCAACAAGTCGCTCATTCATGTAAATGTTAACGACTGATTTCTGCAGTCCTCTCGGGATGTCAATGCTGGTCACACGTGGCCAAACCATCAGTGTTTGACCGATTAACAAACGTGGCTTTGCCCAACAAACGACGACGTTCTCATAGGAGGAAAAATTCAGAGGATGAATACCTTGGAGCTACTTCTAATAAGGTCGGTAGAGGGAGAACATCAATCTCTAGCTCCGAAAGGTCTCCTGGTTTGAAAGAGATCCCGAGTGAGTCTGATGGAATCTATTAATTCACTCAGACTCGAGAGGGAGTTATACCTTGTGTTAATTATTAGAGATTAGCTAAAGGAATTAACTTTGATGATGAACATTTAACCATCGCAGAGTCCTAAACCTCCAGCTCTTTTATAGAACATGAGAGCTCTGCTTATATAGCAAGATATCCAGATAATCTTATGAAGAGACTTGATGAGCAGCAAACCATGCTCAAAGCACAGCAGGAGGTCATCGATGAACTCCGGGACTTGATGGCTTAAATTGTCACAGACAGGGGCAAATCCCCAAAAACAAACTCGCTGACCCAGCGCATATCTTCCCGAAGAGGAGGATCATCTTCATCCCGATCTGTTACATCAAAGAGGGAGGAAATGGTGAATGAAAGTGAGAATTCTAATCAATAAGCTCACTGTATAGAATCTTCCTCTGAAGAAGGGAGAGAGGCTAAGATTGAGCAGAATCCTCAGTCGGCTAAAATGGAGGAACTAGAAGCCCGCCTCAATACTATTTCCATTAGAAGCAATCTCCAAGATGAGGGAGTTGTTAGACCCTATCCAGCTGAATGAGATATAACCCCTTATCCTCCAAATTTCAAAGTCCCGACCCTACAAACTTTTGATGACACGGGATCACCGAACCAATATATCTACCATTTTAAGTCACAAATTGGAAATATAATATCAAATGACGTTGTATTGACTCGGTTGTTCATTGGCATCCTCAAGAGAGTTGACTTTGAATGGTTCATGAAATTTCCTGCCGAATGTATCCAGAAGTGGGTGGATCTAGAGAGACTCTTCCTATCAAGATTCTTTAAAGATGACACAGAAGTCCCATCACTACCTTTTTTGCCACTAAGCAGAAGGAGGGAGAGCCCATCAAAGCTTTCATCGAAAGGTTACGAAGCGCGGCTCTTCGATGTCCGACAGGTATGACGCAGTCTGCACTGATGAAAACCTATCGACATAATTTACAGACTAACCTCCTAGCCCAAATAGGGGTTGTGGAATGTCGTTCTTAGAAGCAGCTTGTTTCCCAAGGTGAAAAGGCTAAAGAAAATATTTCTAGGTTCGAAGCTGAAACCGAGGTAGAAAACATCGACCATCAACATGGTGTCAGTCTAACTCGGGAGTCCTCTACCAGTTCAAGCTCCAATCGGTGTGATCTTGATCCCTAAAAGGGAGCTATGCCTGATAAACACTGACCCACATGGTCAGAGAGATAAAAGGTTGGTACCCCTTGCTACTCCGAAAGGAGAGATAATGTGGGTCCATCCCAATCTACTTGATGACCTGCGGTGGACAAGTATGTCAGGGAAAGCCAGGAGAAAGAACGCCTAACCTTAGTATTCGCATGGAGGCTCATAATAAGTCTGTCTTCGTTGAACTGGTATCTCACAAAATGGGCCATACTCTTATCACAACATGAGATGCGATTTATGCCTCAAAAGGCCGTTAAAGGACAATCCCTGATAGATTTCTTAGCTGACCATTTAGCACCAAATTCTCCTAAGACAGAGTGGGATTTGTATCTTCTAAGTTGTCATGTTCAACAAAACACCTCTGTCAGCTGTAAAAACCTTTGCCAACAAAATCAATTCCAAATGAGAATGATCCTTCATGGTAGAGTTAGTCTACTCGAATGGAGCTTGCTGTTTCATTAATCAAAAAGGTGATAGGCTAGTTTGTTTTCAGCAAAAGTTGAATTTGTTGTCGAATTCATTATATCTTCTTTTGATTACAATAAATTCAAAGAGACAGTCTTTTTATAAGACTTCTTTTACACAACAAAACAAAGATTACAACTTCTGAGAAAATAACACAATAGCCGTCTATCAACTATTGCTTTTGTGGGACTTTGCCTGTGCGGGGAACGCTTTGGTTCGTGGACCACCGAATCACAGATCGTGAGGGGGGGTTTATGATTCTTCCTTCGTTATCGAAGTGAGAATTGGAAACGATATCTTATCGAAGTAAGATAGTCGTTCTTCTTAAAATCAAGTCTAAGCTCGAATGTCAAGGGATCACTCCAGGAACTAAAATCTCTGCTCTCTCTGCTCTGGAATGTTCTAACAAGTGCTCGATGTGCTCTCCTCACTCCGCTTGGATGCTCTCTAATCAGCCCCCTTGGGTGTTCTCTAATCAGCCCCCTTAGGTGTTCTCTAATCAGCCCTGGATCGTTTCTGGAAATCCCCCCCCCCCCATCAGAAATGACCCTAGGGGGGTATTTATAGCTTTCGGGGGTAGTTACGGTAAAAACACAACAAAACAGTAAGTTGAGGCCGCGAGATAGTGTTTATTGTCTCGCTGGGCGAGACAGTGTTTGCTGTCTCGGCCCGCGAGACAGTAAATTTGCTGTCTCGCCTAGCGAGACAGTAAATACTGTCTCGGAAAACGACAGTTTTTTCCCTATAACTGCTTTCCCACGTTTCAAACTCCGTTGTTTTGGCAGTTATTCACGTGATTTTCGCCTACTACGTCCCCTACGTTCTTGAGCAGTTGGTGGCCACGTGTTGGCGGTTTATCAAACTGTTTCTGAGCTTTTAAACACTGTCTCACAGGCGAGACAGTAAAGTCTGTCTCGCGGGCGAGACAGCAAAGTCTGTCTCGCACGGCGAGACAGCAAAGTCTGTCTCGCGGGCGAGACAGCAAAGTCTGTCTCGCACGGCGAGACAGCAAAGTCTGTCTCGCGTGCAAGACTTGTGTTCTTTCGACTTTTTTGGATGATTTCCTCTTGAGCTGTATTTGGATATCCTTCAGCATTTTTTAACGCCTACAATAGGCTCATGATGTAAATTAACGGGAAATTTCTCAAGAAATATTACCCATGTAGATTATAAAGCTCTCTTCTTCCTATGCTACGTCTTAGTCAAGACTGAGGGTTGATTATTTATTATTTCTTGAAAAGAATAACGAATTCTCAAAACTGTCAAGTTAATAAAACACCTCTGCCAGTATAAGTACTTTAACGTGCACCACCTCCAAAATCAACTTATTAATCATCATCAATAGGATGATAAGTCCTCAAAATTTCTCATATCGTAATCAACTTATCAATCCTCATTAATAGGATGATAAGTCATTAAATTTTCTCATATCGCAATCAACTTATTAATCCTCATCAATATGATGATAAGTCCTCAAATTTGCTCATATCGTAATCAACTTATCAATCATCATCAATAGAATGATAAGTTCTCAAAATTGATCATATCGCAATCAACTTATCGATTCTCATCAATAGGATGATAAGTCCTTAAAATTGCTTATATCACAATCAACTTATCAATCCTCATTAATAGGATGATAAATCCTCAAAATTGCTCATATCGCAATCGACTTATCAATCTTTTTAATAGGATGATTAGTCCACAAAGTTACTCAAATCACAACACAATACTGTCAAGTTAACACTATACCTCTGACAAAATTAACTTATCGACTCTCTTTAATAGAGCGATGAGCCCTCAAAAAACTTGTTCAAATCACAAGTACCCGATTTTGCCTAGCTCATATCGCTTCTTCAATAAAATTAACTTATCAACTCTCCTCAATAGAGTGATAGGTCCACAAAGTTGCTCAAATCGCAATACAATCCTATTAAATTCATATCACACTTCTGACAGAATCAACTTATCAATCCTCTTCAATAGGATGATAGGTCCATAAAGTTGTTCAAATCACAACACAATCCTATCAAGTTCATATCACACCTCTGACAGAATCAACTTATCAATCCTCTTTAATAGGATGATAGGTCCACAAAGTTGCTCAAATTGCAACACAATCCTATCAAGTTCATATCACACCTCTGATGGAATAAACTTATCAAACCTTTTTAATAAGATGATAAGTTCACAAAGTTGCTCAAATCGTAAAAAACTCATGCCAAGTTAATACTACACCTCTGGTACTTATAACTTTATTTCAGTATTTCAAGTGAAAGTATAATATATAGAAATAGTGGAGAGCCAAAAAGTCTAAAAGACTTGAATGATTGCCTTGCTCGACGTTCCAAGCCCAAAATGCAAGGCTTAGACCCGCGTTTCAAGTTCAAAACGCAAGGATTAGCCATGCGTTAGCCTCGCTCGACATTTGCAGTTCAGAACTTGTCGAAGCAAGTTAATAGTTCAAGCTTATCACTGATGAGTGGAGTTGGCGGCAGCACAGTCGCCTGAGCAGCAGCACAACTAGCGACCGAGGCTACCAGCGTGCTCGAAGCCGATGCAGCGGCTTTCTTAGGTTTCACAGTGGTTTTCTTAGGAGCTATGTGGATGATTCGTCGTCGGAGGAGATGAGCAGTGTTCGCCGAAGTTAAACGAAAGATTTTCATTAAAAATTCTTGAATAGAAAATCAAAGAGTCAAGTAAACTCTTGATTTGATCCTAGTAGTCTAGTTATAGACAGCTGGAGCTGCCAAATCAGAAAGGGATTTGAGTCAAAAATCCCGCCCAAATGCGATCTCCGTGTTCACACTGAGTCAGTCTGACTCCTGAAACACAAGGCTCACCTTCGCGTGTCAATTTTCAAGACACGAAACTCAACTCTGCATTCTAATTTCTAAACACAAGGCTCACCTCCGCATTTCAAAATAACAAGGATCATTTCCACACCTTAGAAGCAGGGCCACGATATGCACCTTCATACTAATCCTGCAATCGAATTCACAATGCTTCAAGATAGATACGGGGAACAAACTCCTTTATAATGAGGAATCAATAGTTCCAAGATCAACCAAAATTAAGATCCAAAGTATTCTAAAAATTCATTCCAGTTAATCGCGAACTTTCAAAAATTTTAGAGGGGGTTCTGTAGGCTGTCTAAAAATTACTACAGATAGCTGATTCCCATCAAGCATTGATAATGGAGGTTACAATTTGACGCCTTTCAGAAGGCTAACATTTAAAGACTTTCATGAAAATCGACGAAGGTTACAATTCAACATCCTTCACAACAACCGATGAAAGTTCTGATTCGACGACCTTCACAATCATCAACAAAAGTTATAACTAACAACTCTCACATTTCAAAGAGCCAAGACAAAGATTATGAGATGACAATCTTTGCAATACTCCAACAAAATAGACTACAAGTTGACAGTCTCTTCACCTCAAGACGCAGAAGCTTACCTCTGCATTCCAGAGTCAAGACGTAGAGCTCATCTCCGCGTCCCAAGAACAAGACGCGAAACTCACAGCCGCGTTCGAAGAACAGAATGTAGGGTTCACCACTACATTTTCAGACCCAAACATAGGGTTCGCCACTGCATTTTCAAACCCAAACGCAGAGCCCAACTCTGCGTCCTAAGTTCAAGATGTAGAGTTCATTCCTAGAATGCGAATTTCGCGTTTGACTCATTCAAACACGAGCTGAACGGTTCCAAAACTATTTCCTATGATTTGAGGGGGATTACACCCCACTAAGGAGCGATTTTAGGGGTTAGTTATACTCATTAATCCCCTATAAATAGCTAAAAATCAGCTTAATCGGATCTTCTAGCAAATTGGGATCGACAACAGAGATCCCTTTTGAAGAGGGATCTTTGATCATTTTTGGATCTTTGGTTTTGATCTTGGCCTAGGATCTTTGGTTCAGATCTTGGCGAGGGGGAGAGATCTGGGGATCATCCTGGAGGATCGGCTTTTGGGATCGCCTTGATTTTGGCTTTGAAGGTGAGCTTTTCGAAGCGTCTTGATTAGCTCCAGTTTAACCTGCCAAGCAAGATTATTTCAGCTAAAAAGGATCGAAATCCCTTTCTCAAATCAACTCTTTTGCAGAGTTTTCAACTTGCTCGTCAAGTTCTTCTAAACTCGTTCAGAGTTCTAAAACTTGTTTTGCAAGTTTGTCCAAGACGTCGAGTGAAGAGGCAAAGACCAAGTTCTATAAAGTGAAGTATTCGGATCGTCAACGGGATACAGGAATCAAGCTTCCATCAACACCAGGAAGAACCTAGTTTTAAACAAAAGGGAGGGTCTCCGTTGATCCCTTCTCTCTTTTGTAAATAGGGAAACTGATATAGAAGAGTTGTAATTTCTTTTTCTAAATCAGTTAGAGAGATTACAAAGAGAGATTATATTCATTCTTTTCCTAAGTCAGTTAGGGAGATTAATACGAATTTTATTGTAATTTCTTTTTTAATTTTCTAACAAACAGTCGTAAACAACTTGCGATCCCATCGGTGCCGTCAACTTATAACTGTGGGGAATATCGTACTTCTTATGGAGAGCTTTGAGTTATAGCATCGTCACCTTGGAGTGGATCTCAACAAGCATTTCTTGCCTAGTGTTGAGACAAGATGTTACCATTAGTACTATGAATTGTTGCCGAAAGAGATGATTGGAGAATTTGACAACTTCAAATTCAGAAGTTTGAAGAGAAATAACCACTCCCTCGCCGCTACTGCTCTATTTATAGTACAGCTAGGTATCTAAGTGTCAAAATCTTAACGGACAGGTTGACCCCTAATCGACGGCTCAAATTAATTCCAAAACTTAAAGCATCTTTTCTCAAATTGAGACAGCGCGCTCGCCTTGAATAGCTTGCAATCTTGCAAAAAATACGAAGCGACAACAGTTGAAAAGAATTCTCTGACGTCAGTCACATCACATCCAAAGATCTTTTCAGATCATTCATTGATGCCTCTCATGATCAGCAAGAACTGCTATATTTCACTCGGACCCAGCCTAGGCCGACTCCAAAAAAAAGGAGCCAACTGTTATAGCTCTTTTAGTGATAAGAAATAATCTTCAATCAATGACAGACAAGTGTCTCATATTATACATAATCAAGTTATCATTTCAGGATAATCAGAGGCCTAATTCGGTCGACTTGACACGCTAACTTTTTGCGAAGATGACTCAAAAGGCGTCACATGTCGACGACCCGAAGGGCATTATGTGTCGTTCTCTGTCTAGGTCAACTGCTTGATCCTTCCACTCAGCTGACTAATCAGCCGACTCCTAGCGAAGGAGACTCAAGAGGCAGAATTTGTCGACCTCCGGACGAGTTGGAAGACGACGAAATGCCTCGAGCCTCGAGCCCCTTCCTGTGCACTAGTGACCAGTCACCTCGCAATAAATACCATTAAATGTATTATGGGCACTATCGTTCTTTTGCCCCTAATAGTCATTATGACACATCGGACCATATCGGCACCGTACGCCCCCAATCATTTCGTATTAAATACCGAAATGACCTCTCACCCACTCGCCGGCCGACATTTGTAAAGCAAAGGCTAACTTGGCTGTCAGCTCACACTCGGTCAAAGTTATCATTCTACCTGAAGAGATTTGAGAAAACCCTAATCTTATTGATTAGATAACATGGACTTATATAGGCCCTACAAACACATCTTACAAATAACCCCCTTAAATATATTAATATGTCAACACTCCTCCTCAAGATGGGCGAAATATATCCACTAAGCATATCTTGTCACATCCTCTAATCATATCTACTGAGCTAAGTCCCTTAGTCAGACAATCTGCTGTCTGGTCTTTAGTTAAAACATGACTTAACTCCAGTAGTCCACTGTCCAACTTCTCTTTGATGAAGAGCCTATCGATCTCAATGTGTTTGGTTCTATCATGCTGCACTGGGTTATTGGCGATACTGATGGCTGACTTGTTATCACACCACAGTTTCATCTTTGCTCCTTGATCCAGCTTCAGCTCCACTAGCATACTCTTCAACCACAATAACTCTACAACTCCTAAGGCCATAGCTCTATACTCTGCTTCAGTTGTTGATCTCGCCACCACTGACTGCTTTTTGCTCTTCCACGAGACCAAGTTGCCTCTTACAAAGATACAGTATCCTGAGGTGGACCTCCTATCATCAGCACAGCTAGCCTAATCCAAGTCACAGTAACCCTCAATGCTCATATGTTCATTTTTCCTAAATATCAGCCCTTTTCCGGTGGCATTCTTCAAATACCTCAGAATCTGGTACACTGCGTCCATATGACCCTTCCTCGGATCATGCATGTAGCGACTCACCATGCTCACTATAAAAGAGATATCGGAACGTGTGTGACTCAAATAGATCAACCTGCCCATCAGTCTCTGGTATCTGTCACAATCAACTGGTTCTCCAGCCATAGCACCCAACTTGAACTTCTGGTCGATCGGTGTAGTTTCAGGTTTACACCCTAACATCCATGTCTCTTTGAGAAGATCCAGTGCATACTTCCTCTGGGATAGGATAATCCCCTCCGCTCCTTGAGCTATCTCTATTCCAAGAAATTATCAAAGCAAGCCAAGATCTTTCACCTTGAATTTCTTACCTAGTCTCACTTTGAGTTGGGCAATCTCCTTCTCATCATCCCCTGTAATAATCATATCATCCACATATACCGCAAGCATGGTGATATGGCCTTCATTCCGTCGAAAGAACACGGTATGATCGGTGTTAATCTGCCGGTACCCCATACTTAGCATAGCCCTCCTGAATCTATCAAACCAAACACGAGGAGACTGCTTCAGCCCATAGAGAGACTTCTTTAATCTGCAGACCTTACCTACTGTCTGATCTGTGTTGAATCCTGGCGGAATTTCCATGTATACCTCTTCCATCAGATCTCCATAAAGAAATACATTCTTCACATCTAATTGGTGTAGATTCCATCCACCATTTACTGCCAAAGAGATCAAGGTCCGAACAGTGCTCATCTTCGCCAGCGGTGCAAAAGTCTTATAATAGTCGATGTCATATGTCTGACTATACCCTTTTGCCACCAGACAAGCCTTGTAGTGCTCAACCTGTCCATCTAGATTCTGCTTCACAGTGAAGACCCATTTGCATCCAACTGCTCTCTTCCCTTTTGGTAGTTTTACTAATTCCCAAGTGCGGTTCTTCTCAAGGGCCCCTAGCTCTTCATGCATAGTAGCTTTCCATTTTGGGTCCTTTTTTTCAATCTGCCAATTATTATCTACAGTAACAGAATCCAATAATGCAATGAATGCTCCATGTGTAGGATGGATGTTAGAATATGATACAAACTGGGCAAGATCCTAACCATATCTATCGGGAGGATGTCCCGCATTACTGTGAGTAGTCCTCCGTACAGACATTAGTGTGGGAGGAATGATATCACCTTGGGAGGAATCTGGTAATGGTGTAGGTGTCTTAGGAGTTAGGGCAGGTGTTAGCAAGGGACTTGGCACTAGTGGCACTGTAGGTATTGTTCCTGTAATTTGCTTCCCCTTCCTACTATAGGTAAGTAGCTCCCCCTGAACCGTGGGCCTAACACCTCTTGTTTCCTTTTCCTCTTCTTCTTCATTCTCCTGCTCCTCCTCAGCTAATTCTTCGGCCTAAGGAATCGATACAGAAATCGATTTCTCCATATTATTTTCTACATTGTTCACCTACCTCTCACCATTCTCCCCCTCTCGCCTCATACTTCCAGTATCGGGCGAGTCACCAATGGATGAGATTACCTTCCGGGTGTAATATGGCTCGAGGTCTCGAAAGTACACATCCATGCTCACAAACAGCATCTTCTCTACCGGGTTCCAGCAAACATAACCCTTCTGAGTGGCAAAATAGCCCACAAAGATGCCCTTCACCGCTCTAGGGGCAAGTTTCCCGATGGATGGTCAGTTGTCCTTCACAAAGCACACACAGCCAAACACCTTTAGTGGAAGAAGCCCACCATTATCTCCCTTCAACATCTCACACGGAGACTTCCAGTCCAACACTCTCGAGAGCATTCTTTTGATCAGTGCCGCTGCGGTCAACACTGCTTGCCCCTACAATGTTTCTGGGACATTCATGGAGATCATCATGCTTCTAGCAACCTCTAAAAAATGTTTGTTCTTCCTCTCCGCTACCCCATTCTGAGCTGGTGTGTATGGACATGTAGTCTGGTGTTGTATTCCCTGAGTGGACAAGTATTCCCAAGCGCTCTGTTGGTATACTCTGTCCCATTATCAGACCTCAATATCTTCACCACTGCTCCGTATTGAGTCTTAACATACCTATGAAAGTTTTGGAAGCAACCAGACACTTCACTTTTATTTTTCATTAAATATAACCAAGAAACGCAAGAGAAACAATCAATAAAGGTAACAAAATATTTGTATCCACTCATAGAACTTGTGGAACAAGACCCTCAAATATCTGAATGTATCAGGTCAAATGCATGAGAACTCATATGACCAGAACTAACATAAGAGCTTCTAGTAAGCTTTCTAAACTCACATGCATCGCATACAAGTTTCTGTTTATTTGTTTTCTTAAATAAAGATGGATACAATCTACTTAAAATACTAAAGGATGAGTGTCCCAAATACTGGTGATGAAGCATCAACACACTCTCAGCACTCATCTCAGATCCTACTCATGCTCTCTCTACCATTAACACCAATGCTGAATCTAGCCCTTCATGATCCAGGTACCATAGTCCATTACTCCATGTGCCAGTCCCAAGTCTTCGTCCTATCCCCTTCTCCTGGAAGATCACCTTAGGAATATCAAAAGAAACAATGCATTTTAGTTGGGGTATGATAGCACTAATGGACAAAATATTGACTGAAAATGAAGGAGCATGCAAAACATTAAACAGAGTTACAGAACCTGTACAATCGACTGTACCCTTACCAACCACTGGCTGAAATGTGCCATCAGCTATTTGGATACTATCAGCTGATGCGAGGTGAGTATATGATGAGAACTCACTAGCATTACCTATCACATGTCGAGACGCACCGGAATCGACTATCCATTCTGATGATCTATTGGGAGACATAGAAGCAAGAGCATGTATGTTATCAGTACATTTGGTCAGATGAGCATAAGTAGTAGTGTTGCCTCTGGCGAAAATCGAAGTGGATGTCTCCTCAGTCTCACTCCTCCTGTCTCCATCTCCTGCTACTTTTTGCTTCCTCCTGAGTAGCGCCAGGAGCGCATGATCCTCCTCAGTAAAGACCACCTCAGCCTCTTCTTCTCCCTCTGCTACCATCAGATTTGCCTGGTTGTCTGCTCCTCTTCCACCTCGTCTACCCCCACGACCACGACTACGACCTCCAAACTGTCCACGTCCACTCGAATCTCCTTCTTTGGGTGGCTTGGTGCAAGCATGCCTTAGATGACCCACTTCACCACAGTTATAGCACTGCCGGGTCTCCTCCTTGGATCCAGTGTTACTAGAGGCTGCCAGTGTTGACTTCACCACAGGAAGTCCATCTGTCCCCGCCTGTAGCCTAATGCGAGTCTCCTCCTGGATCATGGTCGAGACTGCCTCCTCAAGTGTGTTCGCGGGAAAATTTGTGCCTTTCTTCATTGATATCATTGCCATCTTAGTTAACAACTTTATGCGTTACAAAGATCCGGTCTTTTTATAAGAGCCGGTTACAATGAAAATCAAAAATAAGAAAAAGAAAGATTACAATTTATTTCCTTTTATGTCGAACGAATCGCGAGCTCCTGTTTTGCGGTCACTCGCTTTGTGTGGGTTCTTTGCCTGCGCCGGGGTTATTTACCGTGGACCACCGCGTGATCTCGATCCGGTCGGATCTACACGATATGACGGGTATTATCTCACGAAGGAAATAATAGCCGGGTGGGGTACTAATTCACCAAGGAAATAGTAGCCCAAGTGTCGAAATCGACCAAGCGAATTCGAGACTCTTCTCGGGATCTAAGAACCAAGCTTAGATCCGGAGGATGATCGTGTAGATCTCAGATCCGATTCTCTCGAACTCCTGCCTTATTTGGCGTTGACGATCGCCGAGCACCAGATCCGGATGAACAAGTCTTCAAGCCTCCAAAGGTTGAATCTTTTCTAAGTTTTGAATCTCCAATCCAGCAGGGCTTCGCCTCCTCCAAAATCCCACCTCCAAAATGAACAAACACAAGGCCTATTTATAGGCACTCAGAACTGTGCATTTGCACAGTTCTGAGCCTAGCCACCCCTAGGTGGCTCGGCCATGGCCGAGCCACCCAGGGGTGGCTCGGCTTCGGCCGAGTTCCCGGGTGTTGGTTCGTTTCGTCGTTTTGGGTTTTCCGGTGTTTCCGGTTCTGATTCGTTGTTGATTTGGACTTCGATTCGGTTGTGTGGTTGATTTGTTCGGATTCGATTCGTTTTGATCCGATTCCTGATTTGGCAGTAAACCCACTTCTGAGTTCGAGTCCGAAACCGATCTTGATTCGATCGTTATATCACCGAGTTCGCTCTTGTTTAGATGACTCGGTGATTCCCCGAAACGTTGGTTCGATTCCGCGTGCGAGTGGATGCGTTCCAATGCTTGGGTGCGATTTGTTAGCTTCGTCGCCTCGTTAACCTGCTCCGTTGCGTATGGCTTGGCTTCGGCGTTGGCGGGATAACGGTCTTGCTTGGATACGTCGCTCGATGGTCCGTTTGTTGAATTGGCGTCGTCGAGCTGTATTGTGGGACCTATAAGCAATTTTATACGCCTACAAAGTGTAGGAATCTTCGGCTGAGCTAGCAACAATACAGTCCGCTGAGCAAACTCTTATGTCAGCCCTTTGAGAAATACCATAGTCCTCTCCTATAGAAAGGCCTCTCTCTCTTTACACTCTGGTCCTTACAGCTCGCCCGAGGTGAGAAGTGATCATAATCTAGCCACAGGCGCTACAGCTCTGTGGCATACTCCTGTACAGTTCTCTCTCCCTGGACTATGGCATAGATCTCTCCCTTGATCTAGAACACCCTCAGGTTATTCCCCACTCCATCATAGGTCCTCCTCAGCTTCTCCCAGACGTCTTTCACCTTCTCAATGCCATCCACTGTGGTGGCGATCAACTGGACTAATGAGTTGAGGAGCCAGATGTACACTAGCATATGAGTGGACTTCCACTCATCTCTTCCCTCCGAATCCTCATCCGGCTCTATATTCTCTCCTATCAAGTAACCCTCCAGGTTCCTCCCTACAAGAGTGTATCGTACCCGCCGTGACCAGCTCAGGTAAGTACCCGGTCCATCAAGCTTCAGATCGATGGTCGGAAGCTCCAACTTCTTTAATGGTCTTGTCACGCTCTCATCAGCTGACAACTTCATCAACTTCATCAAAGTTGACACCTCCGCAGGGTTCAACTTCTTGATAATCTCCTCCATCGATCAGGCTTCAGATCCAACACCTGTTCACCTTTTCTTCAAACCCTTGTTGTGTGCAGTGAAAATTTTGGCAGCATTTCTGTTGCACAACAAGAGTAAGATCTCAATAAAATTCTCGTTTCTCAGAGGAAACAAGAATCGAAAGTGATATATCTAATCTCCGTGAGATATACACTCTTCCTCTCATCAGTTCAAGGACTGAAATGTCGAGGGAATCCATGCCAAACTCTAGGTTCGACAGGGTGCACGGTCAGAGGGCGAGGTGGTAGCGGGGTTGAGGGGTTCGAACAGGGGTGTGGATCGGGGATCCGAAGGGGAGCGGGTTAGGCAGCAAGAGAGGGGGGTCGGGGATCTCGAAGGGGGTTCCGGAGAGGGGTCGGCAGTAGGAGAGGGGGGGTCGGGGATCCGGAGGGGAGGTGGGGGTTCTGGAGGGGTCGGGGGTCCGAAAGGGGGGGGTCGTCGGAAAGAAGCAGCAAGGGGGGTCGGGGTCGGTGATTGCAAAAGGGGGGTCGGGGGTTCGTGGGTGCGCACGCAGTCGGAGGGCGGCTTTCGGGGTGGGTCGGGGCTGAGGGTGGAGGAGGAGGTTGGCGGCTAAGGCTCTGATACCATGAAGAGATTTGAGAAAACCCTAATCTTATTGATTAGATAACATGAGCTTATATAGGCCCTACAAACACATCTTACAAATAACCCCCTTAAATATATTAATATGTCAACACCTAAATAGAAATACTATTTCCAATAACAAAGTAGGTTTTTTACTACTACTCTCTGGGCTTGAGAACTATTGCAGATCCTTTTACTTCTTCACACAAGCAGATCACTGACTTGATCGTTAGAGGAACAACCGAGGAATCAAACCCCGCCCTCTTACTATTTGCTATATGTGTAGGGAAGAACAACTTATCTCAGAACTAGATCTTCGGAGAGTTAGAGGACCTCTGTCAGCTTAATCAACTCCCTTTTATTTGACTGTGTGATTTCGTACATCAACATGCATAAATACAGATAACTAGAATAAGGTATGTTTCTCGTCATCTTGTTAATGATAACTAGTATGCACCTCGTGCAAAACACACCCCCATATTTTTTAAGCACTGCATTTTAAACTTGTCACCCTCTAAGTTTTAATACATTTTGATTTAATTATTGTATGATTTAAATTAAAAAACATATTTACTCCTCTATAGTTAAAGAATGATCCAAGTTTTAATACATTTGATTTAGAAATTATATTCACTTCTCTATACTTAAAGTATAATTCAAGTTTTAAATACATTTAACTTATTTTATTGTTTATAATTCAAGTTTTAAATACATTTAATTTTTTTATTATTTATGATACAATAAATTACTGTAGTATAAATAGTAACTTGAAATATGGAGAAGCAAACTTGATTAACTGTTTATACTGCAGTAAATACTATAGCATGAACTATAATACTATAGTGTTTACTGAAGTATAAACAGTAATGCTTTGGATTCTTCTTTAAGTATAGAGGGGTAGATGGTTACAAACTTGCAATTTTGGAGTTTGCTACTACTTATACCGAGTTATTTTAGCCTATACAACATAAGAGAGCAAGAACTAACCCACGTTGATAGGCCCATTGCAGTTGGGCCATTGCTAACTATGCCCAAAGACCAAAGCCCAAATTGATCTCGTGCTGCACTATCTTACAAATTTGAGGTCTGCGTTCCATCAAAATAGTTGTAGTAGTGATAATAACGACGATGACGATGATAATAACAAATAAATAAATAAATAAAAATAACATAGAAAATTTGACGTCCCCGTGTTTGTTTTGAGTATTTGTCGTATTTATGTGACGTAGATTGAGGGCTGAAATTACCATGTGCAGATAATTTGGACCATGTCTTAAAGTTTCCAGGTGTACGTGTTCCTTGAGGTTATGATGAACAAATAATGCTTCTAGCATCTCTACACGGCAATTAGTATAAATAGAGCAGATGAGAAAAGCGTTGTATACCTATTATATGCAGCTATATTTACACTTTGAATTAATTCTATATCTTGGAATATGTAGAACTAGGTGGGTTTCATGGTAAATGGCGTAAAACGTTGGGTTTATAAACAAAAGTCCCTACATATAAATGCTCATTAAATCTATATTATAACATACATATATAACGACATAATTAATCTTCAATTACTAACAATGCAAAATATTATTACATGTGCTGGAGTTGATTAAAAAAACTCCTTCACTATATAAATTATAAAACAAGTATAAATGATTTCTCGTAACATTCTTTCAAAAGTTATAGCATATGTGAGTTTATTTCTTTGTAACTCCCAAAACAGTTAAAAATATCAAAAACAATAGATGATTAGAAATTACAACACTCTTAATTAAGTAATCAATGACCCCTGAAAAATCTCTCATATATGCATCCAACTCCTACACCTGCAAAGAAAAAAGAAACTCTTTCCATAAAGTTTATCTTCCTTAATTAATATGGTAACGTTCGTCATAAATTTTCGTAATGTTCCCCACAATGTATAGCCGTTACGTACGTTTTAATTGTATTCATAACACTATTCCATGTGGGACTATCCACGAAGGCAAAATTATCTTTTCTCCAACAAAATATCCAGCACGTTTATTGTATTCATAACACTATTCCATGTGGGACTATCCACGAAGGCAAAATTATCTTTTCTCCAACAAAATATCCAACAGTCCCTCCCAATGGCAATATTGACTGAAAACTCAAAATCAATAAATAAAATAACAAATCACAAAACAAATATAGGTTGGGCAACTTTTCGTATCGTTAATTCGGGAGAGATAGCTTTCAGCTTTGAACCTTTCCTTAGTGAGTTCATCGCCACTTGAGGGTCATATGGACTAGACCTTGAATTAGGCCCCTTGTACACTGTATTGACGAAAACACACACAATATGTCTTCATCTATTGAGCAAAGCGGGTTGAGCATTAAAGGTCATGCTCACAATAACCGACTCATGAGAGTTTCTAGGGGTTAGCCCCCCCCCCCTCCCCCCCAACCATGGCCATCACGGTTCCTCTCACGTAAGTAAGTCCTCTAAGGGTACTACAGCTGGATATCTTACCCTCCGCAATATACGTATTGGACTTATTACGAGTAAAACTCAGCCTAACCAGTTGTATCATAAGAGCATCGTCATCATAGAGAATGGGAAGTAGCACATGCTACTATAATGATATATAAATATATCTAGGTCAATGCTCAACATGAGTGTCACTAGTCCAGCTTGTTTCTACCATATTGAACCAACATTGGGACTACGTCTCCAAATAAGAGTCGGGTTGTCGCTATCAGTGACCTCGTCTATGGGCTTAACCCTATCTCCCTCAATGAATCTAGAACAATACTCCTGGATAGACCCTTTGTTAATGGGTCAACAAGATTCTTTTTAGACTTTACAAAGTCTAGAATCACAACTTTGCCTAACAGACGTGGTATATATTTATCAAGTTATTTTATAATTACTCCTTCATATTGTTTGAAATTAGGTCCCCTTCTTGTTTAAGTTATTTTTCAAATCAATCTTTCCTTATAAGCATAAGGGAACCTAATAGCAATTTAATTAATTGATGGACTAATTTTAATATAACTTTTATTCATCATATAGAGTAAAGTTATAAGACATACCTCTTGATTTGATTTTCTAGGACATATCTCCTGTAACTAGGCATACTAGTTGACAGAGCATATTTATATCAACTCTAATCATTTCCTAAAATATCAAGAGAAAACATTATACATGTAGTCAAATAAAGAGTTATAGAAACTAATCTTTCTAGTTACTATTAAAATGATACGTCATCAAACATGTTAGCATAAAAGATCATAGTCTATGATCCTAAATGATCGTAGTCTATTTCTGAAGGTGTAACTTCATAGGGTTAGAATTTGCCCTTAATATCTGAACATTTCAAACTAATGTGGAACTAAAATACTACAGTTATACCTTTACATGCATGCATATGCACATACATGAATGAAATTACTAATAGTTATATGCAAAACATTCAAGAGAACCTTATAATATGATTTCATATCTTAAAGTATATTTCATACTTCATATACATAAATTTTAAATTCTCGTATTATAGGAGGTTGCAAATTTTTTGCCTACAAAGGATCCAAATTTAAATTGGTTGCCTACAAAAGAGACCTTCCAAATTTAAATTTATGCATATGAATTATTCTCATAATTCCGGTCCTCTTATTCATGCTTAAATATAAAATGTTTCATATGGAATTATAACAATTATTAAATAAATACAATCACATAAGCATATAATGTATAAGCCCTATTTATATGGAAAACCCATATCGAATGATTTGCAATAAATTAATAATATTACATATGATTGTAAAACAAAGCTATAAATGAAAAGGTTTTTGTCAATACCACTAGACCAGAAACTTAACTAGATCAGTTCCTAACTAAAAACTCCTAAAGTGAAAAGATCAAAATTTTATCTAGGTAGTTTAGGCAAGTAAGGATAGTACTAGAGGGAGATTAAAGATCAATTAAGTACCTCGTTCCTTGCGAAGCGCGTTACGCAACCCCTAAATATTACCTTAGATACCAATTAATCTAAGAAAACTTGAACCGATTTACTTAATGATTTCTAGTTCCTTAATAGTATATGTGAATAGTGACTGTTAACAATAAATATGTAAACATATTTTTTTAAATAAAATGAACATTAACCAAAACTGTTTTTTAAGATGAACAGTAATATAACCGAGAATGTTTTTTAAAATAGTAATGTTTTTAATAGAAATTAAAATGGGTGAATAGTAACTCTGATGAATAGTAATAATTTTTTAATAATAATTTTGAATTTAAAACAATAGCTATAAACTAATCAATCTTCTAAATTGTTGGAAATTTTTATCAAATCAAATGTTATAGCATGTAAAGTAAATCTGAAATAAAATAATAAGAAAGGCTGGCCTGATCGGGAGCAATCGTGTGAACACTACCCTAGAAGATCGAGGACCCGTCTATCGCCCTGGCGCAGATGATCCTCTTTCTCCTAGCGGTAAAAACCCTTAAAAGTTGCCAACCTCTGTACTCGGGCGAGAGAACAGAGCTTCAGCTCAGACGAAGAACACTTGCCCAAAAATAACACTAACATATGAATAAAAATAATATGTAGAGGAGAGAAGAGGAAGAAGAGAAAATTGTTTCTGTATATTTTCCGAATGTGAATAAGGGGTGTGTATATAGGGTTGAGAAAGCCATTACAATTCCTACAATTAATACGATAATATTCGTCATAAATTTTCGTAACGTTCCCCATAATGTATAGTCGTTACGCATGTTTTAATTATATTCATAACACTATTCTGTGGGACTATCCATGAAGGTAAAATTGTATTTTCTCCAACAAAATATCCAACAGTACCTACACTGCCCACGTAGCTTTTGAGAGTGTTTAGGGGAGCATTGTCTATTTACGTGAACTGTACCTTATAGGCATTGATTATGATTTTCTGTGCTCCAGGCTGCATGTACTTTAACCTCCTTCAAACTTATTTAACCTCTAAATATGAACACCACCACTATCTCCTCCGATCTTCAACAAAACCTCCTTGACCACCACTTAAATGAAGAAAGAAATTCGTCTAGACACCAGTCTGGCACCTAAGCTTTCTATAACATTGATATTTACTATCAATTATTATTACTAACAAATAAAAAAAGAAAATCTCCTAGGCTCTAGGCATCGGGTTGTAATACCCAAACATATTTAACTGATATTAAGTATAAAGGCGTATGCATAACCATCTATACTTGTGAAACTCTACGCGGATATGATGCTAAAATACTATATTAACTAGACTATACTTCAATTTACCCAAACATGAAATATAAAATAATTAAATTTTATAGTATAGAGTGTGTATTTGTTTAATTAATAGCTTAAAATAACCACTATATATATAATTAGAGGAAGAGGACTAAGTGGCTTTCTTACACAATGGAAGTGAGCTAATATGTGAAGAAAATATAGGGGTTTGTATGTGACATGTTAGACAGACGAGTAAGTGATGAGAAAGTATTTGACCAAAGGATGCCCGTTAAATAAGGTCTCATCCCAGATTTATAAGCATCCTAACTCTTATTATATTATTATTTTAATCTCATGCTTATTTATAAGATAAGCATGTGCATGCGTATCAATAAATTATATATTTAATTTTTAGGCTTATCTATAAGATAAGCTCATGCACACTTATCCATGAATATATTTTTGTTCTCATGCTTATATATGTAGGATAATCTTGTACACAGCTATCCACGAATTATATATTTAATGTTTTAGACTTATCCATAAGAATGAGGTATCCAGGTGAATCATCACAAGGAATTATGATGACCATACGTGAATCATCAAGGTGAATTATTATGATAAGAATAAAAAATGTAAAAAAACCAACCGGAGGCCATAACTGTATATAAGGGTCTCACTTGGGCTAACTACTACACCAAATAAAAGAAAAAAAAGTGAAGAATAAAGGGGAAAATGGGGTATATACATATAGAAGTGAAGCTCTAGTAAAGGAGGTAGGGAGAAAAGAGCAGAGAAATCGGAGAGGACATAGGAGTACAAGTGAAAAATTGGAAGATTAGGGTAAGTGATTCATCCTCTTTTTAATTTCTAGAGTAACCTTGAATAGTTTGCTAATCTATGTGTATTGTTATCATCAATTGAGGTGTTAGTCAACTTCTTAAATCAATTTAGAGAATTTAAATATTACTATCTCGTTGTTTTTTTAAGACTTCCAACCACTTCATAGTTATTTCACTACACTATATGAGATGAACATGACGCTACTTGTACAGTTTCAAGAAACTTACTTGCTACAGCTCACCACCATAGAATAATTACTAATAATGGAAGTGGTGGTATATAAATTTATCCTTTTAACCTATGAAAGTCACTTATATTGTCACAAACATGTTGGTCAACCCACATTTCTATTGTTATTCATTCACATAATGAGGTATGCATGAACAAGAAAAGCTCTATGTTTAAAAATAATAATGATACTAGATGGCTTCATGAAGATATAATAATTAACTAAGTAAATAATAATACATTGGCAAACAAATTAATTGAGAGTAGATAGCATTTAACCAGGTATATATTATTACTTTATAGAAATTTTGTTTCGCACAAGTGGGGTTACAAAAATATTTTAGTCCTCTTGCACCAAACATGAATAAGAAAATAAATAAAGAAATGACAAAATTTTAAGGAAAGAAATATATAGTCTAAGTCATGAAGATGTGTACATATTCACAATTTTATATAAAAATTCTAAAGGAATCATTGTTGAATACTTATAACTGTAAATATCTAAATTGAATACATAACAGTAAAATAAATCCACTAACCATTGGGAATTACTATTACTATTACTGGACCTACCGGTGTGGTTATACTGATTGAGAAACTTTGGCCAAACAAAAGATACTGAACTCTCGAGTTATTACTGAATCACTCAGAGATGTTCGAATGATATTTTCCTAACTCCTTGAAGATGTTCAAGGAGGTTTTATTGGCTCCTCTAGAGACGTCCGTGGAGATTACTGAACTCAAGGGTATTACTGAATCATTAATGTACTGTTATTGGACCTATTGGGAAACACCATCAGGGATTACTGAACCCTTGGCTGGATGGTAGAATATAAGAATAATAATGAAAAGTGTTTACTGGGAAAGATAAAACCTTGCTTGAATTACTGTGCATTTAATATAATTTTCCTAAGTGGACAAGTTAATTGTTGAATGTACACCTTTAAATAACATGTCAGGATATATGGTGTTCATTATTTTCTAGAAGTTTCATTTTAATTTTCTTAAGTCATTTTTATTGTGGAATTATCCTATCATAGTCATTTATATGTTACTGATATCTATGATATGAATTAGTGTAAATCTGGAAATTAAGAAGTGGTTGGATTACTTACTGAGTCATCATACTCATCCCATTAATTATTACCTTTTTAAGAATAAAGTCTATAGTAGATCGTGAATATCTGAAGGTCAACCTTTTGGAAGCAAAAATTTTGTTAGGCAAGGCGAGAGGGTAAGTACTTATTTATTGACTGGTGTTAATAGTAAGTACCGGTAAGTAATGTGTACATATACGGTTGTACGTGAATAGGAACTCTGGAGATGTATTTTGGGTTATAGGCATGTCCAATATTTACTAGATAGACTATGTGTAAAATGTTGAAATAATAGTATCTTTATGAGTTATGGAATGAAGATCTAAGCATTTTTTATGGATACATGCGTTAGTTTGGAGAATTTAAATATTGGTATGTTGTTATAAAATTAATCATTGGAAACTTATGTCTGACTGCACAGTGTCACGTGACCTCAATGTTTTTAAAACATAATTAAATCTTGGAGTGTGACACAAGTCCAATGCCTAGACCTGCTAGTGCTTTCTATAACCTTGTTAGATATTATTTTAGCTATATAATGTTAAAGTATGCATGATTTATTGTCGATATAAGATTGCTATCTACTCTTTTTGAAAATTTATATGAATTTAATACATATTATTATCAATTATTATAATTAAATAATTTGAAAAATAGCCAAACGCTTAGGCATCTAGGC
The DNA here is from genome assembly GCA_022839385.1 of Asparagus kiusianus. Lineage (NCBI taxonomy): Eukaryota > Viridiplantae > Streptophyta > Magnoliopsida > Asparagales > Asparagaceae > Asparagus > Asparagus kiusianus. The sequence continues at coordinate 97,116 of BQKN01066595.1, forward strand.
GCTAGCCGCTAGCTTAAACGCCTAGTCCGCCTAACACCTTCTGTAGCATTGTATATTGGCATTATCACACGTACAAGTAAACGCGCGATATATGTTAAAACTGTTGTAAAACTAATAAAGTAGAGAAGAGAAGGTAGATAAGAAGTAGAAAGAATTTTATTTCCTCAATTTCTCATTGCAAAGTGAGGTAGAAATACCTCTATTTATATATAAACTAAGATGATGATACATGAATCATATTAATTTCTCATAGAGAATATCAAGGGGTAATACATGTATCAATCTCTTTGGAAAAATAAATGGACATCCACATTATTTAATTGTTTCATAACACTCCCTCATGGATGTCTAACATTACACAAAGAATATGCCTGATTAAAACCTTACTAGGAAAAAACTCAGTGGAAAAAAATCCTAGTGAAGGAAAAAGAGTACAATATTCTTGTGTATTAATTTCTCCCCCTGATTCGAATATCATTTGAGATCTTTCAACCAACGTATTCCAATATTTTTTACTAATTTCTTAAAAGTTGCAGTCGACAATGCCTTGGTGAATAAATCTGCTAGATTATCACTCGATCGGATTTGTTGCACAACGATTTCACCATTCTTTTGCAAATCATGTGTAAGAATTTTGATGAAATGCGTTTCATTCCATCTCCTTTAATATATTCTCCTTTTAATTGAGCTATACAATCTGCATTGTCTTCAAACAAAATAGTCGGAGGATTTTTATTTTCAGGAGACAATCCACTATTCTTCCGGATATAGTGGATAATTGATCTTAGCCAAATACATTCTCGACTGGCTTCATGAATTGCTATTATTTTAGCATGATTTAAAGAAGTGGTAGCAATTGATTGCTTCGTAGATCGTCATGAAATAGCGGTATCACCACATGTAAATAAATAACCAGTTTGAGACCTTGCTTTATGCGGGTCAGATAGATACCCAGCATTAGTATATCCAAGCAATTCAGGTCAAGAATTATAAGAATAAAATAAGCCAAGATCAATTGTTCCTTGGAGATAGCGAAAAATATGCTTTATACCGTTCCAATGTTGTTTTGTAGGAGATGAACTAAATCATACTAACCTATTATGCCCCACTTCCCAAAATACCCAGGAATCGGGACGTGAACAAGTCCGTGACTTATTAGATTGAGGAGAATAAATAAAAAAATATTTCTCCTCAACCTAATATGCTAAGCGTCAAGAAATAAATGCAAAGGCACAGGTCCCCGATCACAGATAGCGAGAATATAATAAACAACTCAGAACAGAATATCCATATCACAAGTGAATATCATCTAAGATATAACATTCGGGTCAATATGCCCATATACATGACTAAACAACTGAATACAGAAGAAATATAAAAATACATCGTTCAACGAAAAAGAAAGGAAATACTACAAAAGTAAACTAAGACCATCAACTAAGAAGAGATAACTGAACTTTGGTCTATTCTTCAACTCTATTGTTTTCGTCAAAAGTTGGTCTTGTTGTCGAATTCATTATATCTTCGGTCGATTACAATAAATTCAAAGAAAACAGCCTTTTTATAAGACACTTTTACACAACAAAAAGAAAATTACAACTCTTGAGAAAATAAACACAGCATCGTTGTTTGGATCACTGCTTTCGTGGGTTCTTTGCCTGTGCCGGGAACGCTTTGGTTCGTGGACCACCGAATCACAGATCGTGAAGAGGGGGCTTATGATTCTGACCTCGTTTATCGAAGTGAGAATTTGAAACGATATCTTATCGAAGTAAGATAGTCGTTCTTCTTGAAATCAAGTCAAAGCCTGAATGTCAAGGGATTGTTCCAAGAACTTAGATCTTTGCTCTCTCTTCTCGGGAATGCTCTAACAAATGCTCGATCTGCTCTCCTCGCTCTCCTTGGATGCTCTCTAATCAGCCTCCTTAAAAAAATCGATCTCAGGGGGTATTTATAGCCTCCAGGATGAACAGTACTTCCGAGACAGTAAAGACTATCTCTCCCCGCGAGACAGTAAATACTGTCTCTCCCCGCGAGACAGTAAATACTATCTCATGAATAGTAATCGTCTGGCAGTTTTTGTTGTAACTGCCTTCCCACGTTTTAAAAATCCGTTATTTTGGCAGTTGTCAACGTGATTCTCGCCCACAACGTTTTCCATGTTCTTTGGTAGTTAATAGCCACGTGTCGGCAGTTTATAAAACAGTTTCTGAGCCTTCGAGAACTGTCTCGCGCGGAGAGACAGTAAAGACTGTCTCGCGCGAAGAGACAGTAAAGACTGTCTCGCGCGGAGAGACAGTAAAGACTGTCTCGCACGGCGAGACAGCAAAGATTGTCTCGCGGGTGAGACAGTAAAGACTGTCTTTTTTCTTTGATTTTTCGATGATCTCCTCTTGAACTGTATTTGGATATCTATTAGCATTTTTTGACGCCTACAGATACCCCCTCCAAAGTATTCCAGACTCATTCTTTTATAGAGGAGTTCTGGGATACTTTGGATAAGATAGATTTTACTTACGATCCCTTCAATGTTTGGTTGAGTAGATC
>BQKN01066595.1:119662-131336 GCA_022839385.1 Asparagus kiusianus
GGGGGTGTGGCTGATGGCGACTGTAGGGGTCGTAGGCGATGCCTGGCAGTCGACTAGCAGAGGAGGAGCTCAGGCGACGGTGATGGAGGTGAGTAGCGGTCGGGGACGCGGCTGAGAGTGATAGTGCTTGGGTGTGGGGGTGCAGCGGGGTAGAGGTTGATGGGAGGAGAGGTTGGGTGGTCGAGCTGGCCAAGTTAGGGCGGATCAATAGTGACGGGTTGAGGAGAGTTCGGCGACGGGTAAGGGGAGCTCGTGGATGAGAGGGAAGAGGAGCTGGTTTAGCGACGGTCAACGGTCGGGTCAGGGGTGAGAATAGAAAAGAGGACGGCGGCGGTTTCGTGAGGAAGGAGAAGAAAAAGGAGAGAGAAGAGCGTTAAACAATATATATATATATATATATATATATATGAAGAAAGTAGGGTTTAAAAATTTAATTAAAAATAATAATAATCACAAAAAAATTAATTAATTACGTGAAAATTATCTACACATCAAAACGTACCAATTGGAGTATCACAACTGATTGTACGCAACTGTAGAAATAATACAAGAAATTACACAATTAAACAATAATAATTAATAAAAAATATAATTTCTCATATTTAGAATTAAATAATTATGGGATAATTATCCATATAGTAAACGTACCAGTTATACTAATATGACAGATAATATACAATAGTAGAAATAATACAATAAATTATACAAATAATACATAATTAATAATACAATATATTATATGAAATAATACGTAATAAATAATAATAATACAGCATATTATGTAAAAAAATATGTAATAGTATCAAAAACATAACGGATAAATTCTATAAATTTTTACTACATTAAACTAAGTTATAAAACATCAAAACCATTTAAATAAATATAAACTTGGACTTTAAATCATAGAAAATTTTAGAAAATAAAAAAAATACAAATACTCTTTTAAAAATAATAATTAAGTATTTTAAAATACTAAAAAATTATTTTAACTAATATCAAAATTTTACGATCCTTACACATGTGATGAATATTCACCAGCATTATCTAAATAACTTTTCTTAATGGGATAATCAGGAAATTATGCTTGCAATTTAGTTATCTAAGCAAGCACTCGCAACGGCATATTGTGACTAGATAATAAACATACATGTGAACATCTTGTTGATGCATCAATTAGCACCATAAAATATCTAAATGGTCCACATGGTGGATCGACAGGCCCACATATATCATCATGAATTCGTTCTAGAAATGCAGGGGATTCAGTCCCCACTTTCGTTGGTGATGGTCTAACAATTAACTTCCCTTGGGAGCAAGCAATGTTGGGAACATGGTTGATGTTACAATATCTCTTGTATTTTGATGATAACAAATCATTGTTTATCTAACATATTTTACTACAGATTCAAGATATACATCTCAAAGCAATAATCAAGATATAAAGGCTATATCAAAGACAAGATTTCAAAGATCAAAAAGATGAAGTTATTCAAGTCACTTCATGCTTCAAGAAGAAAATATACTTTACAAGAGTGATGTAATTTTATCTTTTCTTTTAGAATTTTTTGTACAAGCCTTGATCACACACACAACACACACTAATTACTTAGAAAATCATTAAAAATATTCTAAGTATAATCCTAATTTTAATCAACATATAAATAAGTTTTTAAACTATTGAAAATATCAAAAATATATTTTCTGGCCGACCAAAGATCCTTCTGGTCGACCAGATAGTTCAGCCAGTTACAGAGAATAAGAAAAATCTCTGTCTGGTCGACCAGATGAGGACCTGGTCGACCAGAGGCTCCAGATTCGACCAGTTATTCAGAAATTTCTCTGTCTGGTCGACCATATAAGGATCTGGTCGACCAGATGCTACAGATTTGACAGTTATTTTTTCCAGAAAGCATTTCTGGTCGACCAGGCCTCAATCTGGTCGACCAGACAGTGTTTCTAACAGCTATATTTTTCAAACAAATATGAACGTTTTGTGAACGTTTTTGGCAGTTATTTTTGAATGTTTTTGAACGAAAATTGCACCTATAAATAGGTGTTAAGTTCTGAAATTTGCTATTCCAATCTTTATATACAAACTTGAGTTCTCCTTGACTTCCTAAGATCATTTTGAAGAGATAAACTGCCTGAAAATTTCAGTTTTGTTCTTGATAAAAATTCCACTACTCTAGAACAAAAATCATCCCTATAGCCTGTTGTAATTCACTCACATCTACACATCAAGGCTTATAGGAAGAGAAAGTTGTACCATCTTATTTTTGATTTGATAATCTCTTGAAAGAAGAGATTGTTGTGGCATTGGCAATTGAAGATTGTCAAGGTTGTACGGTTTGCTTGCGGGTTGCAAGTGCTTGCGGGTTTGCAAGTGGAAATAGTGGAGAAATCTCAAGCGAGGCTTGGGGACTGGATGTAGGTCTGGAGGACCGAACCAGTATAAATCCTTGTGTTTGCGTTTGCAATTTTCTGTGATTGTCTACATTTTGGTTTGATCTCTCTTACTCTTAGTGTTATTAAATTATTGAAATTTAAAGTTTCCGCATTAGATTTCATAAACACTATTCAACCCCCCTTCTAGTGTTTGAGTGCCATTACAGCGATCCTACAAGCAACACATTAGAATTCATTAGAATTTAGTATTTTTTTTTATTTTTTAATGAATGACCATGTGAATTTGTAGTTATTCACCTCATCATTATAGAACCAAGATGTCCAAGGCGATCATGCCAAATCATAAAATTATTAGGATTAGTAGACTTCTGGTCTATAAGGTGATAAATTTCAGCTGCACTTATTTTTGTATAATATAAACCAGAAGATAGAGAAGACAGCTTTTCTAATAGACATTTCATTTCAGAAATGATATTTGTAATCAATAAGTATTCACCATTTGTCTCATTCATTGTCTCGATATGATATCCATTTCGGCGGATATCTTTAAAACTTAGCAAATTTTTTTCAAGATTTTATCGAGAGTAGTGCATTATTTATGACAATTTTAGTTCCTTTGGGGAGAAATACAATGACTCTTCCGGAGCCATCAATCAATTTAGCACTACCACTTATTGTGTTAACATTTGTTTCTTCCATTTTCAAATGAGAAAAATACTTTATGTTTTTAAGTATAGTGTGTGTAGTAGCACTATCAATGAGACAAATATTATCATCATCATTATTTGATCCCAAATATTGGCATCTATTTCTTCTTTTGGAATAAATGACAAAGAAAAGTACAAACAAAAATAAATATCAATAAAGTTCATAAATTATAAAATTCATTAAGAAAATTACATAAAAGATGTGAAAATAACAAAATTCAAAATGTTGGGTATTTGTCATGAGATCATTTCGCAACTTCAGGTTGCTCAAGAAAATCAGCTACATCGAGGTATGTGATATCATCAAGATCATCATAAACGTTATTTTGATCAATGAAATTTGTCTCGACATTTTTGCCTTTCCCTTTTAATGATACCTGATAGAGGTCAACAAGATGTTTTGCTGTACAAAAGGTACGGGACCAATGGCCTTCTATTCCACACATGTAGCATATTTCCTCATAGTGTTTCTTTTCTTCACTTTTTTATTATTATTATCCTACTTCTGGGAGTTGTTTTGTCTTTTTTCCACGGTTATGATCATTGCGATTATAAGGCACATATCTGCCACGACCTCGTCCACGACAACGATTACGTCCTCGGCCTCTTCCATGACCATGATTTTGAGATTGAGTTGCATTCGCTTCAGGGAATGGGCTAGCACTAGTAGGTCGGGATTCATGATTTTTTAATAATAATTCATTATTTTGTTCAACCAAAAGGAGGCATGAAATCAATTCAGAGTATTTCTTAAATCCTCTCTCTCGATATTGCTATTGCAAGAACATATTCAAGGCATGAAAGGTGGAGAATATTTTTTCTAATATATCGTCACCAGTGACATTTTCTCCACACAATTGCAATTGAGAGGTAGTTTTATACATTACAGAATTATACTCACTGATTGATTTAAAATCTTATAGCCTTAAGTGAAGCCAGTCATACCGGGCTTTTGGGAGCATGACCAACTTCAGGTGGTCAAATCTCTCTTTTAAATTATTCCACAGAGTAAGTGAATCTTTCACAATTAGATATACACTTTTTAATCTTTCATCTAAATGATGGCGAAGGAAAATCATAGCTTTGGCACGGTCTTGATTTGATGTCTCATTTTCTTCCACAATAGTATTTTTAAAACCCATTGCAGCAAGGTGTATTTTAATATCTAACATCCAAGATAAGTAGTTCTTTCCAGAAATATCAAGAGGCATAAATTCTTGTTTTGTAAGATTAGTCATAGTGAAAAATGAATTGAATTGGAAAGAGAAATTTTACCTTAAAGGTTTACCCAAAATATGAACACGTGCCTAACGATGAATCTAATGGACTTGAAATGGATTGTTTCAATAGTAGAGTCTCGTGCTGATAACGTGTTGTAAAACTAATAAAGTAGAGTAGAGAAAGTAGACAAGAAGAAGAAAGAATTTTATTTCCTCAATTTCTCATTGTAAAGTGAGGTAGGAATACCTCTATTTATATACAAACTAAGATGATGATACATGAATCATATTAATTACTCATAGAGAATATCAATGGGTAATGCATGTATCAATCTCTTTGGAAAACTAAATGGACATCCACATTATTTAATTGTTTCATAACAAAAACTTAATTATTCTAATTTTTATGCACTGAGGGTCATTTTTATTTTTAATACTCTAATTATCATAAATAATTCCCTACCTCACTAAGTTTCCCACTAAGTTTTTAATATGGTAGAATAGGTGAGATGATATTTGTGTCCAAAATTTATGGGACACATTTTTAAAAACAACCTTTTTTTAATAGTAATTAGCAAAATCGATCATTTAAGAAAATATTTGGCAAAATCGACCCTTTTGGGTCGATTTTGCTGCAAAGAAATTTTGTTGAAGTGCACTGGACTACTAGTCCCGTGCATCTCTCTCCTCTCTCCATACCCCCATCCCACCTGACCATCTCTCTCTCTCCTCACACACCTCCCCCTCTTTCCCTACCCCCAGACCCCTCCCACTTCCCCTCCCACCTCCAACCCTAAATCGACGCAGCCGTCCTCCACTTCCCTCAACTCAAGAAATCCATCTCCCTCTCTCACCAACCCGCCGACCACCTTCACCAAGCACCACCTCCTTCACCCGTAGCTCCGCCCCAGATCTACGCCACCAACCCGAGCCCGACGCCGACCGTATGCACCGTCGTTGTCTCCTCTATCGCCGCCAAACTCTACCCCGACGCTGTGCCAAAGCTCCGACCGCACTCTCCCCTCGCCACCGTCGAACCCAAGCTCTCATCGCCGTCCGCTCCTCTCGCCTCAAGCATCCGCTCCTCCCTCGAGCTCGAGCTCAACCGGAGCATCTCGAGCTCCACCCTCCAGCCGAGCCCCTCCGACCGCGTCACCAGCCCACGCTCAGCCGCACCCCGAGCTCCATCACCGCCATCATTATCACCACGCTAGCAGAGCGGCGTCGATTTGGGGTTGGAGGTGGGAGGGGAAGTGGGAGGGGTCTGTAGGGGAGGGATGGGGGTAGGGAAAGAGGGGAAGGTGAGTGAGGAGAGAGAGAGATGACCAGGTGGGATGGGGGTAGGGAGAGAGGAGACAGATGCACAGGACTAGTAGTCCTGTGCACTTTAACAAAATTTCTTTGTAGCAAAACCAATCCAAAAGGATCGATTTTGCTAATTATTTTCTTGAACGGTCGATTTTGCTAATTAATATTAAAAAAGATTGTTTTTAAAAATTTGTCCAAATTTATTATAGGCTCCGATAACATAGTGTATTTCAAAAATATAGGAATTGTGCTCATAGTTGGAGGATGTTTTCGGCATTATCTTCTTATATTTGGATTTTCCCGGTATCGATCCAACCAAAACCGGATTTGACCGGAATCTAATCTTTGAATCAGATCTGGTTATTGGATTTCGGGTATCATCCACAATCCTACCCGTAAAGATTAACCGCCCGTGGGGTCATTTCCTCGTGAAGTCAGGGGCATTTTCGTCATAATATACGTTGCATTTTCTCGTGCGATCACTGGACAGCTGCAATAATAACAAAAACAATTCGCTTCCTCCCTCCTTTTTTCGCCTTTGTCCTCGCAACTAGGGTTCTTCTACTTCATCTTCAACCCTCTCTCTCACACTGATCGGTTCGAAACAGTAATGGTCACTGGATCAAGCGATCATCAGAAGCAGCAGAAGCAGAGGGATGACGGCAACAAGAGCCCCGCCAAGTCGTCGAAGCTCCGGTCGTCGTGGGGGACTCCGGCGATCTCCGGCGGCCAGTCGGCATCGATAAGCGGCAGCGACGGAGGATCTCCATCGGCTGCGGCGACTCCGGCGAGCGACAGCACTTTCATCAGGATGAATCAGCTCGATATCCATGGCGATGATGCTGGATCTTCTCAAGCGGCGGTGGAGGATGGGTAATTGTTTAAATTTTTCTATTTTGGTACTTTAATTTTTTATTATCTGCAGATGAATGCGTAATTTATTAGAGAAGATTGCGAATTATTTACTAAAATGTTTGGTGAAGCTTTGATAAATTGTAGAAGATGAATTTAAGGCTGTATAGGATCCTCCTTGTACTTGAATAGAATCTGCAGCGTGGATTGTTCTGATACGTTCGTGAATTTTAGGAGAAAACAGCAAATTGCTAGAAAGTGGCTGGTAACTCATGATAAATTGTTGACTAAATGATGATGCAGTACTGAGGGTGTAGTCTAGTAAGTTTATCCGGTGCGGTGTACGCACTTGTGAATTTTTAAGGAAAATTAGACTTGGGAAAGCAATCACTGACTGCTTATTTGGAAATGTAGTCATAATAAAATTTAAATTGATATTTGGATAAGTGAGTGACGTAATGGATTCTGGCTTGTCAGAGGGTAACCATTGCATGTTTAGTGGTCACTTCTGTGCTAATTGTTATTGTAAAAACATGATTTGCTAGAGAAAATTGATAAATTGCTACAAATTGTCAACTACATTATGACAGGTTCGTAGAACAGCATGATAAGCTCTTGCCTGCTGCTTGCAAATTTTTGCAATGGGATGTTAGTCATGGTGATTATAATTTGGCTTTTGTTTTGTCATTTTAAGATTAGATTTTAGCTTATTAGATAGACTAGTGCTTACATCTTATCTTGTTTGTTTGTTAAGTGATGGCTATGCTACGAAATTGTTAATTGAAGAAAAGTCACAAACTGTTTGCTTTTCAGCATATATGGTAAATTTCTAGACCGTAGTGCCTAGTTTATGTGAGTTTTCACATGATCACTTACCACATAAGGTCTGCCAATCTTTTTCTCTGTGGATAATTTCGTTATAAATTAGATTCCTTTTGTCTGTTCTTGTTATTTAGGATTAATGTTTGTTCTAACTGATGACCACATGCATGCATTCAAAGATAATCACACACACAGTTGACCAAAAGTTTCCCAACTTTCAGAAGGTATGATTGAACAGCTAAAATTGTAAATAATAATAATTGCCTAAATTAGCTGATTTGCTGAAAGCAAAAAGGTTATGAAATAAATATTGGGAAATAGATCATCATTCAGAAGTTATGGTATTCTTGGCTTAGTATTCTGTTGTCGTCTCTAGTTAGCTAAGGAAAAATTGAAGGATAAAAACTGATGATAGTGATAAATTAAAATCTAATGATAATAACAATCTAAGATGATATTTTATTTTGGGCGCTACCTATTATTATATTCCTTATGCTAATTGTTAAAGCAAAATAGTTGAAGGGGATTGCTGCGTTGACCTGAATTTGCAATAAAAATGGTTAGAATTGCTAGCGCTGTAATTAGAATTGTTAGCCACTATAATGAACCTACCAGCAACAGGCACAGATGAAAAGAAAGGATACTTTATGGACATTTTGTATCTTTCGTATTACTTATATCAAACTGATTAAAGATGAAGACTAGTCATTGTTCTTCTTGTTGGTTGACAATTCAGAACATTAATTTATCTAATTGGTAAGGTAAAAAAATAATTCTATAATGGCCTTTGATTAGCCACTACCTTCTAATACGATTAGTTTGCGTAAATATGTATAATTTTTCCCTTATCAGAAAGTCAGTTGATAGATATGGATCTATATGCAGATACTATTGTAAGGATGCCAACTAGCGAGGCCTTATACAATAGCAACAAAGTGGACAAATGAAATTGTACAAACTCTGAAATTCCTATTGTACAAATCATGAAAGCTAAACACTATTCAACCCAGTGAATAGAAATCTTGTTATCGAACTTCGACTTACGCTCTAGGTTACCCGAGCACTTCATATGGGCTCTTGTATTCATGTCCAACACTTCCCATACTTGTGTCCATGTCAGACACTCCTTGAACACTTCTTGAATATATACGTACATTTTCATACATGGGTACTCAATTATATAACACATGTTTTAGTTAAAAAAGTCATATGATACACTTCTTGAGCATATATTTACACCTCACCTCAAATTTATGCAACTCATTGGACTCGAGACAGGTTCGTTGTATGTAGGAAAATTGCAATAAAGAAGATAAAAGAAAATTTGAATTGATTCCTTTGATCTCGATTACAACTTGATTACAAAAGAGAGGAGAACGAAATTAGTTCTTCCCCTTTGTTTAAAACTGGGTTCTTCTCGGTAGCGATGGAATGCCTCCTTCGATTGCTTGCGTCGAATTTGCTCTCCGTTGACGATCCGACCGTACTATTATCTCGTGGGAACGATGAACTTCTGCAAGAAGTTTTAAACGTAACTCTTTAATGAGTTTTAGAACTCTGAACGAGTTAAAACTCTGTAGATAGAGTTGTTAGAACCGAAAATTCGGTTGATGATCAAGCTTTTATCTGTTGTCGAAGAATCCTCTCGGACCTGATCTCCTGAGATTGATTCAAAAATCTTATCTCCAAGGATTTCACTGCTGCTGTGGAAACCTGAGTGGTTGAGATCTTCAATCACCTCCAAACCCGTGCGGTTTAGATACTGAGAATCCAATCTGCCAAAATCCAACCAGTCCGCCCTTAACTCAGTTGAGTTTGTTGAGCTTTTATAAGGGGATAAGGGGTTGTAACTGACCCCTATATCCGCTCCTACGTGGGCGAAAATCCCTCAGAACGTGGGATAAACGGTTCTGGAACCGTTCGACTTGTGTTTGAACAAGTCAAACGCCTAATCTGACGTTCAGAACCCAACTTCGTGTCTTAGGATTGAGACGCGAGGGTCGGTGTTAGCTGAACATTGATAAACGCGAGGGTCACTCATGTTTTGGCTTGTCGCCTACTTGGTGACGCGGGGGTCGGTGTGGGTTGAACCCCTACGAACGCGAGGGTCGCTCACGTTTAATTTGTGACTTGGAAACGCGGGGGTCGCCTGCACTTCCATAATTGTGACGCGGGGATGACTTCCGCGTTTTAGAAGAAGTTTGTTGACTTGTGACTTCTTCTGTAAGGCGTTGCAAAGACCATTATTCTGTAATCCTCGCTTTAGCTGTTGTGGAGTGTGAAAGTCGTCAGATTGTAACCTTCACTGTAGATTATGAAGCCTACTGAATAGAGTTTCCATCATTTGTCGGAAGTGTCGTCGAATTGTAACCCTTCTCGATCTATGTGAAAAGGCCTCCATTCGCAGTTTCTTCGTTTATCGACCCGAAAACTATTTGATTGTAGCTTTCGTTGTAGGAGCTTAGACGGGAATCAACATCCATGGTGTCTTTTAGACGAATATTTGCCTACAACTCTCTACCAAGCAACTCACTAACTAAGTCCAACCTTTTATTTCTCAAATCATTACACTGCTCATCAGCATCTCTATTAGTCATGCTGTTGTCGCAGCCATCAAGATCAATCATCTCAGAAATGAGGTCGTGTTTGCGGTGATTTGAAAGTCATTTGATGGTGACCTCCATCGTAGGGGCTTGTTTTAATCAGCTATCTATTGTAATTTTTAGACAGCCTATATTCGTTTTAGCACATATCTAGTTTATATGTATGATTTTAAAAGGTCATTTGGTTATCTAGTTCAAAATGAGCGGTTTTCAATTTAGAATCTACTCAATAAAAAAAAATGAAAATAGTGTAAGGATTTTAGTTCTCATAACACGTGAATAAAAAACAATATCTATCTCATATAGATTATTAATTTTAATATGTATGTATATAGTTGTGTCGCTGTATCCTTTCTGCTATGTCCCATTTTCGCACCCGTGTCCGTGTCCGTACTCACGCTTGTATTCGCGCAACATAACTTCACTCAAGGTTATCGATAGCGGATAGCGTCTTATAGTGGTGAAGCACCGCTAAGACTATTTGGGGGTATAGCGACAAATACTGTTGGAGGTAGCAGAGGAGGTGGCGGAGAAGAGAGGAGGTGACTGCAGGCTATGAAGCACCGACACGCAAAAACAAGCACCGAGTCTGTGTCCGACGCATGTCGGACGTGGACACGCGTTCGACACGCGTTCGACACGCGGTCAACGTCACCGATGCGGGTCAACGCCCCGACACGCCCCTGACTCGTTCCGGACGCGGCTGGGATTCACGATCAAAAAAGAAAAATCTGAAACCCAAACCAACACCTAAATCCTAATTTCTTCACTTACCAGAGTCCCGATGCCGCCAGCCACAATCCCTTCGTCTCGTTCTCGTCCTCGTCGGCTCATTCTCGTCCTCGTCGAGAGAGATTAGCTCGTTCTCGTCCTCGTCGGCTCGTCCTCGTCGCTGCTAGGTGAGTCTCTCTCTCCCGATCTCTTCATCTCTCTCTCCCGATCTCTTCGTCCTCGTCCTCGTCGCTGCTAGGCCGTTGTCTCTGTCCTTCACCGCCGTGATAACAATGCCATCTCCAATAGCAAGAATATTCTAGAGCACTAAAAACCAAGAGAGGGTACTCACAGTGTTCTATGGTGCTACTTCTAGATACAAAGTAGAACTTTTAGATTTTTTTTGAATATTTATATATACTTAAATTGGATCACTGTTTGAGTTTGCACTTTTTGTCGTTGCTCCGCCTCCACGCTCACCTCTTTCGACAGTTTTGGCTTTTTTTAGGGTTTCAGTGAGCTGGTGTTGAGAGAGAGAAGGAAGATTTATGGATAAGAGGAGTACTGGAGTCAAGGGGAAGAATCTTCTAGAGGAGAGAAGGGATTGGTCCTCTAGAAGGGATTGGTGAAGATCTGGCCGTTGATTTTGTGAGTGGACGGTGGATGAGTAAAAATTACACATATTATAAAATAATAATATAGAGAACTTAATGACCCGTTGAAGTTTTGATGAATGCTTTGAACTTTTGAGCTCATACAGCCTGCTCGGGCCCAACCTTCCATCAAATCAATACCAAGTCACTTCTTTTTTACTTTATGAAGAGCCACTTCTCTGTCGATTCATTATGAATAGTCACTTCTTATTTGCTTACATGGTAGCCCAAAAATTCTAAGCCCGGTCCACAATCAGAGACTTCTTATTTGCTTTTTTACTTTATAAATTTTTCTATATATAATAATATTTTTTTAAAAATTCTTTTATCTAATCTGTATATAATACTAATATTAAAAAATCTAGCCGTGTCGCCGTGTCCTTTTTTTTTTT
>BQKN01066596.1:1684-55541 GCA_022839385.1 Asparagus kiusianus
CCCCCCCCCCCCCCCCCCCCCCCATCTGCATGTCTGCTTTCATTCATGTTTCTACGAAGAACGCTCCAGCCGAAAACGCGGCAAAGAAGTAGAATATTTTTGGGACTCAACAGACGTAGGTACTTATGTTTCTAAGGTAACAAATATGTCCAAAGGTGATTAAGCAAGTAGCAGAGAGATATCACAAACCAACTTTTAGGACGAGTACCTTTCATGTGATACTCCTAGTAACGTTTGATAGGTTTTACAGTTTGATCCATTCTCTTGGTTACTCAAATGTCTTACCCCTGTTTTTATTTTATAGCACACATCTAATATTTTCTGTGTAGAAGCTCAAAAAATGGGCTCCTCAATTACTTTTCTAGCAGGAACAGTTGGTTGTATCATTGAGAGGCAAATTGATCAAGATCATGAATCTCGTGCTGGATGTTACATTGAAAATGGAGCATGCTTAAGCAATTCCATTCTACCTATTTTTGGCATAAAATAGATGCATGTGTTTTACCTACTTAATTATGTGAAAGTCATCAACTACTAGCTCACTGTCAAAGTTTCCGCAATGAGTAAGAAGCAAAATTAGGGGATTCAATAAATAGATTAAAACACCCATAGAAATACAAAATGAACGAGCATTTCTCGTAGTGACCAGAACATACAGCCCAATTGTGTGTCTTCGCAAGCCTTCGTGCAAGAGCATTTATGCAATATGCAACATCAGCACGAGGTCTTGAAGCCGAAATAGCACTGAAAATAGCTGCAATAAAAGTTATTTCCATCAACAATGTTCGTGGTAGGAAAGAAGAATGCCAATAACTGTAATACATGGAGAAAGCTTATGATAAGAAGCTGAACCATGTAATCACGAAATAATTATCCAACATGTCACATAGTATAAATCTGACAAATTGCCACTCACTTTGGATATATTTCTCTTTTGCCAGCATTTCAACATGGCTAGTGGCCTTGACAATTGCAATATCTAGTTCCTGTTACAAGCAAAGAAATATATATAATGATGTCTCCTAAAAACGGATTCACAAATTTATGTATGTCTTCCAAAATTGCAGAAAAAATAACCTTGTAGTCGCTGTTCACTTTCACCAATCCAACTGTTGTAGAGTCCTTCAATGCTCCAATAGCTTTTCGCAAGCTCTGCTGATCCATTCTGTTTTAATCATAGTAATTTAAGATTCAATTACAATAGAGCGCCAAATGTTAATTGATCAGAAGGGTGTAGCTAGAAACATTCTGGCTCAACAAAATCGAAAGTAAGTACAGTGTGTAGCCGGCATATCCTGTATGTAAAATAAATCTTGTCCAGTACATGCATGCATCCTGCTTGCTGACTTACCTAATTAGACTAGAGAAATGTGGAAGTTATTTCTAACTTACATGAAACAAAAAATATGTTCTCCACATGGTAATTAATCCCCGGGCCAGAATCCTTCAGGAGCTTAAACTTCATCAATCTCGCCAAATAGTGCCTTTGCTCCATTTAAATTGAGTGGAGAAACCTTGTGCACTGAAAATTATAAACTATTTTATCTTCTTCTATTTTTTTTTCTTTTCTTTTTTTCTTTTTGGGAGAAAATGGAAGAGGGCAAAGCCATCATAAACTAAATTATCTTTAAAGGAAAATTTTAACAAGTGAGATAAGCAATTATCGTGCCTAAAAACTTTTAGGCTATGTAGTAGGCATTAAGACCCCCAATAAACCTGTCAACTTGTTTTCTTTGATATAGAGAAATGCAATTCCATGTAAAGAAACATAAGTTTTGAGTTTTTTTAACTTTTCCAAGAAATAGATTGTTTTGCTTTGGTTCGCACATAAAAAATAGTGGGAAACCAATGTATTTATTTTTCTTGTGTTTGGTTCGCATAGAAAAAAAAACTTTTGTAAACAAAGCAGAGAAGGAAAAAATCTGACGTGGCAGAGTTTTCATCATTTCATCATTTCACTCGGTTGGGGAAGGAAATCGGAGAGGGAAAAAAATCTTAGTTGGCGGCGATTTCACCAAAGTTTTCTCTCTTCCATCCGAGCGAACCAAAGCGGCTCAAAGAAATGGACGGAAACAAAAAAATGACGTGGAGGACTAAAAATCTGACGTGGAGGGGTTTTCCTTAGTTTTCCACCCATTATAATAGCGAACCAAACAGCCCCTAAACATCAATTTGTTATGAAAATATCAGACAAGCGAATGCCTCAAAACCCTACGTGACGCAAAATCACATTTCGTCTAAAATCTAACGTCAAAGACTCAAACCATCAGCATTCCTCGTTTTAACCCCAAAAAAAAACGAAATTTCAAAGAAAGAATCCCAAGAAACGAAATGTTCAAGCAGCAGCAGCAGCAGAATCTGATCGAGGAACACAGTTTCAAGTTCCAACTCACAATCAAACCGACAAAATAAAATGGCATCGAGGCGACGAAACAAAGAGAGAGAGGAGCTAGGGTTTTACGAACCTCGGGAGCGCGAAAATTCGGCCAAAGATTCGGCAGAGGAACGAGAACGAGAGACGAGGGGGATATTTTATTAATAAAGAAGCGGATTCGGATAAAAGGAGAAAGAATCAAGATTCCATTAAGGGCCTGTTCGTTTGGCTATAAAAAAGTGGGAAATCAAAGAAATAGAAAAGTGGGAAATCAAAGAATTGTTTTGGGAGTGTTTGGTTTGCTAAAAAAAAAGGAAATCAAAGAAATGGAGATGAAATGAGATGAGTTGTCACATTATTATTGGATGATGTGAGTGGTTTTTTAAGAAAACTAGTTTTGATGTGTTTGGTTGGCAAAAAAAATAAGGAAATGAATTATAAGAAACCTATTTCCTGTAGTTTTCTTGTTTTCTTTTGTTCGGTTCATTCTTAAAAATAAGAAATGAAATGAGATGAGATGAGTTGTCATTGTATTATTGGGTGATGTGAGGAAAGTTTAAGAAATGTGTTTTCATAACTTTTTGGGATGAAATGGAAGAAATGAAATGTTAATGAGATGAAGTGAATTGTTATATTATTTTATTGGATGATGTGAGTGATTTGAAATGATGAAAAGAGATGAGTTGAGTGATGTTTGGATGAAAATAATATTTTATTAGGGTGATGGATGAGTTGTTAGATAAAAATAATATTTTATTAGATATGGTGGATGAGTTGTTAGATAAAAATAATATTTTATTAGATGATGTGGATGAGTTGTTGAATGAAAATAATATTTTATTGGATGTTGTGGGTGAGTTTTAGGGATGGAAATGGAAGAAATGGGTTATTTGGAGATTTCTTGGTTTTCCATTTCCATTTCTTGGTTTTTAGGAAATAACCGAACAGCCCCTAACAGGGCGGCGGTGGATTATCATGATTAAATTTAATTAATTAATTAATTAGCTTAAGTGACGTGGTTTAAGTTGCCGCGGTTGATGACGATCGTTCGATCTGAAACGGACGGCTGTAGGATGAGGATGGAGTTGGCACACCGAGATTTATGGTGTATATAAATTTTATTTGATTATTTGCAGGTTTTTTCTGTTGTGCCGCCGTTTTTTGGGCCCACGGGTTTGTTAGAAGAAGCCCACGTGTCGTGATGGGTCAGATAGCCGAAGTCATTTCTATAGAAACACGATAGTTGCATGACGCACGTGTGATAAAACAATTAAATTACCCTCTCCAAAAATTGCGAATGAAAAGTTTTACAGGCTTCTAGAGTAGTTTTTTTAATTGCCATTATGATTATTTATGTTAATTTAGTATTAAGACAATGGTTAAAAAAATAAGGTTAAATTATGATAGGTTTGTTAATATTGTATTTTCTGACTATAATTTCATCATCTCTATATTTTCACGGTTAATAATAATAACATGCGCAAACCATAATAACCTTGCCAATTGTACTGCATAGTAGGTATGCGATACGATGATTATAATTCGAGGATTCAAACATACGAACTACATAGGCAAACAGACTGACAGACAGGAAGTGAAAAGATCCAAATTCACTACTACGCTCTAAAGATACTCAAGTTCCTGAGTGTAGGAAACATAACATACAACGTAGGAAATTGCATATCATGTAGATTAATCAAAATTAATTAAAATCTAGAAGAATATCTGAAACGCTTTTCGAATTTCTTTGATAATCTATCCCAAGCAATGCAAAATAGGCAAAATAGGTTCCTCAAGAGAAAAACCCTCAAACTGAAATCCACCCGTCACTAAAGAGGAGTAATACTCAGAGATAGGTTCTCAAAATCTTTTTTTTTTTCTTCTTCTTTTTTTTTCATAAGGCTACATATGAATCATATATATAGGATCGGATCTGCCTTATAGATTTCAATTTCAAAATAATTCTTAATTGTTTAAAACTCTATCAATAACATTTAAAGATAGAATATTCTTTCCATAACAATTAGGATAAAAATAGAACTTTATTGCATGTAAACCTCTTCTAATTAGCGAGACCAATTAGCGAGACCAATTGGGTTCCATATCGAGAATCAATTATTAATCAAATTAATAATTTTAATTTAGCAATCAAATCCCTATCCGACCAACTGTTCATAAAAGCTCTTCTAGAATATGGGATTAAATATTCATGAATAATATTATCTTACATTCAATCTCCTCCAACATTAATTTATTTTAGGCAACTTTATTGAGCAGGACAAATCACCTATTTGCTCATTCCTAAAATTACAATCCCATGAACATAAAAAAAAGTGAAACATTAAAATATTTTATTTTATAAGAAAATAAATTTAGAAAAATAATTTTCAAAAACCACCCGTCGACGAGAATTTAATATCTCCATGGGATATACATGATAAATTAACTCATAAAAATGAGTATACAGAATCCTATTTAGATATCCATCATTTCCTTAAATGAAATCTAATAACCCAACATTTCAGGTTGTATAGCACTTGCAAACAAACTAAACCATCATGTTAGAGTATACTAAATTATCAAATCGAAAAGGATATTATCATCAAGTCTAAGGGACCACGTAACAATTCAAATTCTCTATCTCTTAGGTGACTCATCCTAGAGAATCCAAATAAGTTCTTGTGCTACACATATCAAATATGCGCTTATGACATACACTAGGAGAATCTTCATTCCTGATAGCTGAGATCAACCATCAGAGCTCATATATCGTTGTCATGCATAATAACTTGTTATAACAAAGCTATCCTTTACTAGTTATAGGTTAAGCACAAATTTAAAAAACCTTTGAATTAGATCATATCTCCAAGCAAGTGACTATCACAGTGCATGATCTAATAAAATAATTTCTACGGATAATATAACAATTATATAAAAGATACCCAAACAATATGTGCAACAATAAACTTAATTAATATTCAATAAAAAATGTATTGGATGTTTAAGGACATATAACAATACTCTAGCACTGAGTCCATACATCTTGTGGGCATCGCATCTCAATTTTGTATATGTATTGGATGTTTAAGGACATACAACAATACCCTAGCATGAGTCCATACATCTTGTGGGCATCGCATCTCAATTTTGTATATGGCTATGACAAAACAATGATCTTTGCACCTTTAAGAGATTATATACTCTTTTCTTTCCCTTTCTCTTTCTGAACAGTAAATTTGCACCCAAATACAGGATCTCCATGGCTCCATATTTAGTACTCGAGCCTCGATATGTATTCTTTACATGATGCGTTAAATTTTTCTCATTAAAAAATAATGAGAATTTCTTTCCCATCACCAATTATATCCGACATAGACATAATTCAATGTTGATGCATATAATATAAAAGACATAACTCGATGTTGATGCATATAATATAAATTATTTTTCTTACGTTATTATAATCTACATTTGTAGGACAGTCCCAAAATTGAAAACGTCGGTTGAATTTTATTCACTGGATTAAAGAACAACATTTTCCTACCCCATCAGAGATTTTTGGGGGCAGGGATGAGCCTGTGATCTGAATCCACAAGCCATTATTTTTAAATAATCACCCAAATTTATCCTGGGTGTGCTGATTCCCGCAAACTGGCCTCATGCTGCTCCAAGTACTCCTTGCTGTTCATTTCTGTCAATCTGAAAAGCAAAATCAAATAACAAAAGGAAAAAGATGTGGAAAGTATTAATCAAAATTATAAAATGACATTGAATAAATCATTGGATTGAAGTCTATGAATGGTGAGACGTAACAGCCACATAATGGGTTTTCACACGAGCAGCATCTAGAAAAGTAGTAGTAAACTTTGAAGTTTTCAGCATTTTTTATGTGCATTTCAGTTATCCATGCGCGTCTTTTAAGCCACACAAAACTATTTGCAAAATTACAAATGGAAAGAATGAAAAAGTAGGCATTTTGGAACTTCATTAAATCGAATAGCTAAAGCACGTATACACAATCATCAAATATGCTAATTGGAAACGAGATATATCATCCGATACCAAACGTATAGAAGTCCCTGCACATATGTTCTGGGCACAGTACAATCACATATTAATCATATGCAGATAACATTCCAATGCAAAGAATTTGAGGGAGAATCCTCTCAATGCTAGATTTATACTGTTTATAAACATCAAATCAAAAATTGTAAAAGCTTTTTTGGGAATTCCCTTCCTATTACATTTTATTTCGTCATTCTTTCATTTATTTATTTATTTATTCTTTATTTTTTGGTTGGTGCATATTCAGTCATTGGCGTACTGCGTTTAGTGTTTTGTATTGATCGTAAACTCATGCAATAAAACATGGACTAATGGGCCGGGTTTATCATGTGATTGTGGTTGAGATAATGGGCTGAGCTGCAATGATCATAATCGCAAAGTAAAACCTGACTCATTCATCCATAATTTACTGCATGAATTTCTGATCAGCGTAAAACTCTAAACACAATACACAAAACATCAAATAGGCATAAACCAACAAACAAATAAAAGAACGAAAAAGTACAAATGTGATGAAGCCAAACAAACTGAAAAATAAGTGAAAAGGGAAACTCAATCTTTCCCTTTGAACACGGTAACTCCCGCATCAGAAACTCTCAAAATGAACAAAAGCATAAATATACAAATCATGCCAAAATCATGTGTTTAAAGCATGGATTTGTATTTTTGAAGTTTCATTATCACCTTAACTGCCTGCTAAAATGCTAACATTTATTAGATCATCTTATCTAGTATCGAGGTCATAAAAGTAGATTTAAATATCCGCTCTATGAAGCATGAGTGCTTGATGGTTTGGATATCTTGTTTCACATCCCTGGTTGCTTTCTACGTCCTTTGCAACAAACTTCCATTTAACTAGCTCTCACTCACTATCCGAAAAACAGAACAGCTTGGAATAGTTCAGGGGGATCATACCTGCTAATGGTCCGGTCCTTGGCAAATCCTAGCTCATTGTCCACACAGAGGTCAACATCATCCTTTTTCAGTGATCGAGAAGATGTTCTAGGAGATATCTTTTGGGCATCAGCAACCGTCACGATTCTTTCAAAAAGTTCTGCCATAGATGTCTCTGCTGTACACAACAATCTGGCCTTGTTCTCATACATCACCTGCAAAAAGGATTTGTTACGATTCCATATCAAGCCAAGTGTAGCCTGTGATGCGATCACCAACCAAGTGAAGAAGACAACCAAAAAAATAAGTGTTCCATGTAGGATATGTATGCGTAGAACAGTCTAGGTTCCACAAGAACATTTTGTTGTTAAATAGGTTGTTGATCCATAAAGTCACATGTTTAGCTTTTAGGTTGAATAATATGCAGGCTTTAAGCTAGAGATTAACCTGGTAGGCAGGGGAAACCAATCAATTTCGTATAATAAAAGAACTGAATTAGGTTTATGCAGGCTTCTGATTTCTAGATGTAAACACTGTCACTTTATTCCTCTTAAATTACGGGATTAACTGAATGTGTCCTTGTACAGGCTTCAAACTAGAGGTAAACATCACCAATTTGGTATTTGTCCACATTCATTACTTATAAAAGTGTGAGATACTGCCCATCTAAAGCTTAATATATGTGGCGCTCATCATGGAGAGGCCCTGAAGCTTGCATTTCTTTACTCTATGAACTTTCAGATCTAAATGTGCTCCTTCTCTGTTGACAAATGACAACTATCATAACTAATTTTTCCTGGATTTAATACCATCACCATGCAATATGGTTACTGCTACAAACTTCGATTCTTGTGATAAATGAGGATTTGCTAGCCTTATGTCGGTACACATACCTTAAACACAGCCTATTTTATGTTCTTGAATCTATAGAACTTTATTTTGACAAACTAAATGTCACTGTAGTATTATTTTCCACATGATACTTCCATTAACGGACAAGTAAAAACTAACATAAACAACCGTGTCACTCAGAAAAAAGTTGTTGTGTCAAACTTCTTGAGACAATTCATGCTATATTGCACAGCTATTTTGATAAGTGACTGTGAGACATATCATGCATCAAACCGTAGTTGGGTTTTCAGAGATATAAAGCACATGATATTTGATTGAAGTAAAGGCCTTAATGCTGCTAAGCTGATGGAGGTACACATATGACCTCTAAAATACAGATGGTTAACCTGTCCATGATCTTATCAGGTATCATTTAATATATGTAGTCTAACAATTAAGTAAATCTTGAATTGTTGGGCATTGATACATATGAGATGGATTAGCATGTGAATACTTCCCTCTCTATAGGTGATGCAATTAGTGTCGTGCATCGAATGTTTCAACCAAATAAACCACATGCAAAGACCTGGTAGTCCTAGTCGAGACAGATTGAGTAGCTGGTCCTAGCGTTGATAGTCTACAGCTGGTGTCTATCCTTTAGGGAGATCAACATTTTTCTTTGAAGATCCAAAAATATGATACCAGCAATCCATCTGGTAATATAACCAAGTAATATAATTTAACTAGAGAAAATATGTCTTGCGTCATTTCCAACAACGATATTTTACTATTTATATAACCAAAGTGTGATTCAAACATTAATACCAATTCTCTTTTGTTCCTACAAAGAACAGAATGCTACTTTACTCTTAATCTTCTCTCAACTGACCAGGCATTGTCTTTAAATTAGTCTAATGACTCTAACCATGCACTGGAAAACTGACTATAAACAACAGACTACTCCACAAAGACACAATGATGGCATACTTGAACATTTTTTAAAATTCGAAACTATAATTCCATAAATTGGAGCTCCCACTAGAAAACTATACAGAGTTTCACAACTTGATTGAGAATCTTGCTGATTAAATCATATATCCCATATGCCTCATCAAGAAAATCAAGTGCTAAAATGCTATCTCGTTAAGCAAGAGTACACACTACTTTCTCCAAAAGTAAAATAAAATATGCAGCAAAAGGAAGTTTCATATTTATAAATAAACCACTACGATATTCATTGACTTAGTGACCAAAATATGGTTCATATGGACCGTGATGGCTAAAGTCCCCCAAGAGCATGAAGTTGATGAAATAAATTGGACAGAGAACCAACTTGCTGCATAGTAATAAAAGCATGGGACTTTGTAGGAATCATCAACATACATCAACAAGTGTAACAAACCGATAGGCTGCTGTACGATTATGGATCCCAAATTTTGGGACACCTTCAAGTGCTAATGTATGAAACTTCTCTGAAAAGGAATTAAAAATAGCTAATTAGAGTCAACGACAAGGAAAAGAAAATAAGTGAGTTTTTGTCTCATATATTCATCAGCATTTTAGTGATTTCTTCATATCGAAATACAAGTCAGTTGAGGAACTCACTAAACAACCCAAAATAGTCTGCAGCTCCCAGAGGTCTGTCACAGAGTTCTTCAAATGAAAAATATGCACATCCATTATACCCTAGTGGAACCTAAAAAGGAATAGGTCCATTAATAAATTTTGATATACTAAATGAAAGAAAAAGGACTACTGTTGAAATATTAAAAACCTGCAGCTTTCTTCCCATAACAACTTCCACAACTTGTGGGCCAGGAGTTTCTTTCCCAATTAACTGCTGAAACTTCTCTTTAAGAAGTCCAGAGTATTCATGTCCAATAAAATAGAAACCCTGCTCAGCCTGCACATAAAAATAGATATAAGTTGCTGACAGTAATTTGTTGAATTCCAAATAAAAATGAAGCATTCAGTGAAACACTTACAGAAGTCATTTTTCGGTAATCTGTGGAAGAACCAATTGCATGAACAGTGCATCTTTCCTGCATTGATGGGTTAAATTAAGGTAGGTATGTCATATCATGTGTATGAAAAAGAAAGTGAAAGACAAAAGAAGCATACTTCAAAGTAGTAAATTCTTAAGTACCTTTAGGGTAGCGATAAATGGTAAGAAAAGATCCCTCTGAAGACCACCTTCGTAAAGATTATCTGGAGCACGATTTGAAGTGGAGAGCAGGACCTGGATTAAAACCAACCATCTTGAGGTTAAAATTTAAACTGAAGTAGTAGGTGCAGACTGCAGTCAATTGTGTGCACAAAGAATTATCTAAAAGGTTCAAAAGGAAAGTTGAGTACATACAACTCCTTTGCTGAAAAGATGCCCAAAAAGACGATTTAATATCAAAGCATCAGCAACATCATTCACCTACAAGTTACCATTTACATCAATACTAAAACCACAGCAAAATAGAGGAGATATAGAATATAACAAAGTGACAAAAGAACCTACCCCTGTATTTCTAACATACCATAAATTCATCGAGACATAAAAGAATTGACTCATCTGATATTTCCCCTGCAACAACTTCGAGCGGATCTTCTACTCCTTTATGCATCTGCATTCATATAATAAAATCAAATATACTACAGAAGTCATAGTAGGAGTGCGTTACATGTTTTTATGAGTCAAGTATAAAGGAGAAAATAAGCTAAAATGATACTCACGTTAGATCTTAAAAGATTAATCACAGCATAAATCTACAATACCTGTAAGCGACTATGGACGCTCAACATAAAATCATGGAAATGTATTCTTTTCTTCCTCCAGGTAGATGGTCTGTACAAACAACAAGATATAACTTATTCCATGAGAAGTAAGAGGGTCCGAATACAGTGATAAAAATATGTGTGATCCTAAAAGAATATATGATTGAATATATGTCATGGCTACTCCATGAGAAGTAAGAGCGTCCAAACATAGTGATAATAATATGTACGATCTCAAAAGAATATATATCACGGCTCTTGTACTTCACTGTACAAAATCATTGTAGTAAAGCTTGAATTCATAACTCTTGGAGAGATGAACCAGATGGACATAAAAAATGTCCATGCAGAACCTCTAATTGATTAGGATGCCGTGAACGAGGGGTGTTGTTTGTATTAATACCATTAACAAGCACGAACTGGGATAAGATTTATGTCTATGCCACTCAAAAATATGTCCGAAAGAGCCACTCTCTGATCTGGATGCCTTAAGATGAGTGGCATCAAATGGTAGCAATGCTGCTCAATCATATGAATCAAGTACCTCAAGACATAAACTAGCTAGACCTTATGAAATTAGCATGTTATTTTGAATAAGAAATCTATTACGACAAGCAAGTGCCACCAAGAAAATACCAAACGTGACCAATATGCTTCCAGCACTTTATTAATGAATATGGCAGAATTTGAAATAATCAAGAAACGAGCTTGCATTAATGCCTCAAAGATATGTCCTCAAGTTGATGCCAACAAGTACAAAACATAAAAAATCTTCTGTTAGCAACTTGCTAATGCAGCATTACAATTCCTCCTGAATTTTTATTTTTTCCAACAGTTTCAGGATGTATAGATTGAAAATAAACATAGAGATCGACTTTAGTTGCTAACCAGTACTTCTACAACAAACTGAAAGGTGAAAGTTATTCTTTCTGATATACCTTGATGAATGTAACTTAATGATTCTGGGACTGGATAGCAAATAAGATCCCATAATTCGAGCCTTCTATATTATATTGAACAATATGATAATACATTAGAACGTCACCAATCTTCATAATCTACTGCAAATTGCATTAAATAAACTAATATTCGCATGCAACAGCCAGTGAGGCAATATTGTTATACCACCATGACTTGAGTACATGACGCATGTAGGATTTTTATTTTCATTTTCTTCTTAAGTGACTCTTAGCCACAGGGGAAATAGAAAACTGAAGGATCACAAAATACTTTTGAAGAAAGATTTCTTATCCTTGGGAACTAAATCAATTGCAGTGGACCAAAACTTCACTACCATCACCTTCTTTGTGATGAAACAACATAGATAAGTCATGTTCTATGTAACCCACCGTCTTCTCTTGAAAAAAGATAATACATGCAATACGTAGTCATGCTCTAGGGGGAAAATCGCCTCTAACAGCCTGCATGAAAGAATATGAAAATCCCCCACAGAATTAAACAGGAAAGTAAACCAGGAACAATAACCTACAGCTGATCATAAAACAAATCCATAAGCATTGTCTTTCCAGTCCCTACTCCTCCGTAAAGATACAGCCCTTTAACTGGTGAATAAGAAGAAGACTGGGGCATGAGACGCGACCATAACCACCTACTCCTGCAAAAGTGATGCAATAGGCAACCATTAAGAACAAACACAGAACTCAAAAAAACTACTTCAATTGCTCAAAGAACTAGTTTATCTTCATGTTAGATCTAAAACTTGAGATCTTAAAACCATATAGCCATGATTAATTCAAAGAGATTAAAAGAAACATAAAAGAGCGGAAGCTTATACCTGAATCCATTGATTGATCTTGATTTGGGTTTTGGATCTTCTAACCTTAGGGTTTTCTCTTGAACCGAATTTCTCTCTTAGATGGGGTAAAGAGAATTAGAGAATGTTGTAACCCTAGATTAGGGACCATAACCCCTTATTTATAGGTGTTATACTTTTGCAATTTGGCCCCTCAACAAATCACAATTACAACCTGGTGTCTGCACATATAACCCCATAACTTATTTAAATACCCATTAACCCAAATTAATTGATCACTTTAGTGGGTTATCCTGAAAGATAGCAATATACAATGATTAATCATATGTGCCCATAATTAGATTTATTAGATTAAATCCAACAATCTCCCACTTGGGTAACATATGATTCCTTAAATTGTGTATAACCTTATGAGCTCAAAATTGCTATCACTGAAAAGGTATTTCCGAACAATCTTGTCCATTGACTATATTAATATAGGATCAAAGCGGCATTTGTCACATTTATCGTGACTCGACCCATCAATGGTCACATATACCAATACAATCAAACGACATAGATCAATCATGGATGTGCAGCACGAAAATTACATGCAATGTGATCAGTACATATCTATTTTTAACTGGTCCTCCTTTAGTGAGGTCAAAACCAAACATAATGTAACAGAGTGTCTTCACTGAATACTTTATTCTGATCAGACAATACAACCAAAACATAAAGCACCACAATTACAAACTCCCACTAAATCATAATATCCTCAAATATTACCACACCCATATGAGCAGTATGCTCATGAAAGACCTTGGGTGTCAATCCCTTAGTAAGAGGATCAGCTATCATGGAGTTTGTCCTAATGTGCTCTATGGATATTTGTCCACTCTGTACCCTTTCTTTCACAACCAGGAACTTAATGTCAATATGTTTTGACTTGATTGAGCTCCTGTTGTTATTGGAATACATTACTACAGATTTATTATCACAATATAACCTTAGTGGTCTTTCAATATTTTCCAAAATGCGCAGTCCCGTGACAAAATTTCGCAGTCATATTCCCTGATTGGATGCCTCATAGCAAGCTACAAATTCTGCTGCCATAGTGGAGGAAGCTACTAGTGTCTGTTTGACACTTTTCCATGATATAGCTCCTCCTGCTAACATATAAATGTAGCATGATGTAGACTTTCTGCTATCTTGGCATCCAGCAAAATCAGAATCCGAATACCCAATGACCTCCAACTTTTCTGATTTTCTGTATGTGAGCATGTAACCTTTTGTTTTCTAAAGATACCTCATAACCCTTTTGACTGCTATCCAATAATCCATACCAGGGTTGCTTAAGTATCTGCCTAACATCCTAACAATGTACGTAATATCCGGACGCGTATATACCTGAGCATATATTAGACTTCCTACAGCCGAAGCATAAGGAATCTTCTGCATTTCCTGAATTTCAAGGTTACCTTTAGGGCACTGATTGAGACTAAACTTGTCTCCTTTAGCAACAGGGGTATCTCCTGGTCTGCAGTCTTGCATGCCAAACCTTTTAAGTACCTTATCGATATAGCTCTTTTGTGATAATCCAAGAATACCCCGAGAGCGATCTCGATGTATCTGGATCCCTAATATAAAAGAGGCGTCCCCAAGATCTTTCATCTCAAAATTCTTTGATAGAAATCTCTTGGTTTCGTGCAACATGCCTATATCATTAGTGGCAAGCAATATGTCATCGACATACAGAACCAGAAAGATATACTTACTCCCACTGAACTTGTGATATACACAGTCATCAACAATGTTCATCTCAAAACCGAACGAGATAATTATTTGTTGAACTTGTGATACCATTGACGAGGAGCTTGCTTGAGTCCATAGATGGATTTCCTTAATTTGCAGATCATATTCTTTGGGTCTCCCAACACAAAGTTTTCTGATTGCACCATATAGATCATCTCATCAATGTCGCCATTGAGAAATGCAGTCTTAACATCCATCTGATGTAACTCAAGATCATAATGAGCAACAAGTGCCATGATTGTTCTGAATGAGTCTTGTAGGCTATCTAAAAATCACAATAGATAGCTTATCCATCATCAAACACCGATGATGAAAGTTACAATCTGACGACTTTCAGAAGGCTACAATTTGAAGACTTTCACATAGATCGCTGAAGGTTACAATCTGACGACCTTCACGACAACTGATGAAAGCTCTAATCTCAACATCGGGAGTTACAATCTGACGACTCTCATATTCTTAAGGAGCCAAGATGAAGATTACAAGACAATAATCTTTACAACGCTATGACAAAAGAGATTACTTGGTGAGAATCTCTTCAAGGCGCGACGCGGAGGTCCTCCCCGTGTATCAACACCAAAACGCGGAGGTCATCCCCGTGTGTCAACAGTAAAACGCCAGGGTCGAACCCACGTTACAACATCAAAACGCCAGGGTCGAACCCGCATTACAACATCAAAACGCGAGGGTCGAACTCGCGTTACAACATTAAAACGCTGGGGTCGGACCCACGTTTTTTAACGTCCAGCGGGTACCCAACTCCGCGTCTCCAGTCTAAAACGAGGAGTTGGGGTCCCTAACGCCAACGTGGGCGTTTGACTCGTTCAAGCACGAGCTGAACGGTTGCAGGAACCATTTTTTCCACGATCTGAGGAAATCACGCCCACTTAGGAGCGGATTTAGAGGACAGTTACACCCCCTTAATCCCCTATAAAAGGGAGTAAACTCAACAGAGTTAAAGGTTGGATTTTCTTGGCTGGGATCGACCATTGAAGGGGCATTTTCTCGGATCTGGGACTTAGCAGCAATAGGAGAGATCTTTGGGCGAGCTTTTGAGGAGATCGGCACCATCCCTCTACGAAGATCATCTTCAACTGCAACAACAGAGCTTCTTCATCCTTGGCTTATAACCGATTTTCGGTTCAAAACAACTCTTTTACAGAGTTCTTCAAAACTCGTTCAGAGTTATTAACTCGTCCAGAGTTCTAAAACTTGCCACGCAAGTTCTTCACAACGTCAAATCGTGAGGAGGAGATATTGTTCCAGTGAATCAAGACGTACGGATCGTCAACGGAGAGCAAATTCAACGCGAACAATCGAAGGAGGCACTCCATCGCTACCTTGAAGAACCCAGTTTTAAACAAAGGAGAAAACCAAATTCGTTTTCTTCTCTTTTGTATTCGAGTTGTAATCGGAATTAAAGGAATTCAATTCAATTTTCTTTTGTTTTTTTCATTGCAATTTTCCAACCTACAAGTCTTTCGATGAAACCGGAGAGAAAGTCTCTGTATAATCAATGACTTCCTTTTGAGTATAGCCTTTAGCCACAAGACGTGCCTTATACATCTCCACATTACCGTTTGCATCCCGTTTGGTTTTAAAAATCCATTTACAACCAATTGGTTTTGCACCTTCTGGTAACGGGACAAGTTCTCAAACCTTATTGTCTTGCATAGACTTGTACTCTTCATTCATGGCATCAATCCACTGTTGAGAGTTAGAACTTTTCATGGCCTGAAGGAAGTTGATTGGATCATCTTCCAACATTCCACTACTTTCCTTATGTTCTTGGAGAAATATAATATAATCATCCGAAATAGCATTTCTCCTTTCTCTCGTGGATTTCCTTAATGGCACTGGTTCTTGAGGTTGTTGAGTTTGTTCTTCTGGAATAGGGAGTTGTTCAATATTATCATCTTGAGGTTCCGGATTTACTTCTTGAGCAACAACAGGTATAGGAACCTGAATATTGTCAAAAATAACTGTATGGATTGGATCTGAAGCCAATTCCTCCTCAAAAGCAATGTCTCTAACCTTATTTCTTCCCCCAAACTCAACATCCTCAAAGAATGTTGTTGTTCCCGTCTCAAAAATATTCCTTAGTGTGGGATCATAAAACTTATAGCCCCTAGAGCGTTCAGAGTACCCAATAAAGTAGCTGCTAACTGTTTTGGAGTCCAATTTTTTTTCATTTGGCCTATAAGGCCTTGTCTCAGCTGGACATCCCTAAATATGTAAATGCTTTAAACTGGGCTTTCGACCAGTCCAAAGCTCATAAGGTGTTTTAGCAACTGCTTTACTTAGTACTCTATTCAGAATGTAAACTGTTGTCTTAAGTGCTTCTCCCCAGAGTGACTCTGGTAAAGAAGAATGAGCAATCATACTTCTTACCATATCCTTAAGAGTCATGTTTCGTCTTTCAGTTACACCATTCATGCTAGGTGAACCCGGCATAGTGTACTGTGGGACGATACCGTATTCCTCTAGGTATCTAGCAAATGGTCCTGGACGTTGTTCACATGAACCATCATATCTGCCGTAGTACTCACCACCACGATCAGATCTAACAGTTTTAATTCTTCGGTTGAGTTTATTCTCAACTTCAGCTTTATAGGCTTTGAACATGTCCAGAGACTCAGATTTTTCATGAATGAGATATAGGTACCCATAACGTGAGTAATCGTCTATGAATGATATAAAATATTATTGACCATTCCAGGATACCGTAGGGAATGGCCCATAAATATCCGTATGTATCAATTCTAAGACATCCGAAGATCTGTTGGCACCTAATCTCTTAACTTTGATCTGTTTTTCCTTAATATATTCAACACATATGTTGAAGTCCGAAAAATCAAGTGAATCCAAAATGCCATCAGATACAAGACGTTTAACTCTACCTTTTGAGATATGACCCAAGTGCTTATGCCATAATGACGCTAAATTTTCCTTATTTAATTTACGCTTAGTACCACGTGATTCCGCATGCAAAGTTTCATTATAAGAAGCAATTGTATCAAGCAAATATAGGTTGTCATAAGTACTCAAATAACCGGTTCCCACAACATTTGAATTAAAAGATAAACTGAATTGATTGTTTCCAAATGAACAAGAATAACCTGATTTGTCCAATACAGAAACTAAAATCAAATTCCGTCTAAAAGACGGTACTACAAAAGTATCTTTTAAGTCCAAATAAGAACCAGTTTCTAATAGCAACCTAAAATGCCCAATTGCTTCCACATCTACCGATTGACCGTCGTCCACAAAGATGTGTCTTTCAACATCACTTGGCTTTCGATAGCTCAGGCAACCCTGCATAGAAACACTTATGTGAGTAGTAGCACCAGAGTCTAACCACCAAGTGTTTCTAGGTACTGAAGCTAAATTAACCTCAGAACAGACCAAAGTAAGGAACGTACCCTTATTATCACGCCAGGCGTGATATTTTGTACAGTCCTTCTTTACATGTTCAGGCTTCTTACAGAAGAAACAACCCTGATTATCCTTATGTTGTTTCTTCTGAACTGGACCCTTAGCAGCTTCATTATCATTCTTTCTTTTCTTACCCTTATCCTTAGAGGCATAGGCCAAATGAGCACTTTCCGTCTTATCTTGCTTCAACCTGTCTTCCTCTTGCACACAGTAGGGCTGAGCATGGTTCGGTCCAAACCGAAAAAACCGACCGAACCGATCCGAACCGACCCGAAAAAATGGGTTTTATGAGTGGGACGGTTCGGGTCGGTTTGAAAACTTTTTAACCCAAACCGACCCGAACCGACCGAATATAGAGCAATACTACCCATTCTGATCTCAAACCCTACCCAAGCCGTCCCTAAAGAGTCAAAGACTCAAACCCTAAACTCATTTTCCGAATCATTATGGGTTGAAAACAATATCATTATATCAGTGTTTAATGTTTCATAACCTCCTACTTTGTTGATATCTTTTTTTCTTTAAAATAGTTTGTTGTTTGATAAGAAGTTTGATGAAGTTAAAACCGAACAAACCGAACCGAACCGCACCAAACCGACTTATAACAGTTCGGTTCGGTTTTGAATTATAGGCGGTTCGGTTCGGTTGTTCAAAATTTGGTAAAAACCAAACCGAACCGACCGTTGCACACCCCTAGCACACAGTATGAAATGAGCTCATTTAGAGTCCATTTCTTCTTTTGGCAGTTATAACTGACCTTAAACTGATTGAATTGTGCAGGAAGAGACAGCAGAACCAGATGCACTAATAACTCATCACAAAAATCAAGTTTAAGTACCTTAAGCTTTGAAGCAATATGAGACATTTCCATAATGTACTCCCTGATATTTCCTTTGCCCTTATACTTCATCGAAATCAAGCGAGCTAAAAACGTGCTTGTTTCTATCTTATCGTTTTTCGCAAAACGCTTCTCAATTTCGGCAAGAAAATCTTTAGCCTTAGTAATCCCTTCGGATTCTATGCCCCTGAAGGCTTCCGGAATACCGCGCTTAATGATCATAAGACTCATGCGATTTGAACGCTCCCACTTCTCATATTCCTTCTTTGCATCAGGAGTGCTATCCGCATTAAGAGGTTGAGGTTGTTCAATTCTTAATGCAAGGTCTAGATCCATACAGCCAAGAATAATTAATATGTTCTCTTTTCAAACCTTGAAGTTTGTCTCATTTAGCATGGGAATTGAGTTGATGTTAGCAGAAATTGTTGCAGCAGATGCATTAGCTAAAATAAAACAAAAGATGCTCACATCAATAAACATATTTAGTAATCAATAAAATTCAAATAATGACAAATCTCATCTCAAGATATCTGGCACAACATTAATATCAAGTCTTTGGACAGTAATATTAACTTGCAAGTGATACCTTGTTGCAATGATCAAACACTGATAATAACTCATGTCAAATAATAAAACTATCTTTGGATCGATTCATTATTCACATGTAAACCTTATAATTGTCACACGTTTATCACCGCAGATGTGTATACAGTATAAATAAATATTGACCTTCCTTTGGACCGATTAAATATTTACACGAAAGCATACACACAAACATCTCACATTCCTCATGAACAATCTACACAAGAGAGGTTACTTTGGCAACTTCTTGTTTCAATTAAACAATTGGAGTGAGAGACAACCTTAATACCTTAGTGTCATAATATTTGAATCAAATAATTGATTAGCTACCAAATTAGATTTAAATTAAAAATTTTAATTTAAATCAACTGAATTTCTAAAAACTTAATTGGAGTCTCATAGCTTAATTAGGGCCCATCACTTAATTGAATAAATTAAGTATACCAAAGTGGACCCATGAAAAGCCGAGGCTTAACCATAGTAAACACGAAGCTTGCTTGATTTCGAACGCGAGGTTCGACTGTATTGAGTACGAGACTCACTTAAGCACGAACGCGATGTTCGTCTGAAAATGAACGAACGCGAGGTTCGTTTGATAAAGAACGCGAGGTTCGACTGAAAATGAACGCAGGGTTCAACTTGAGAACGAACGCGAGGTTCGTTTGAATCGAGCGCGAGGCTCGCCTGAGAATGAACGCGAGGTTCGACTTAAATTGAGCGCGAGGCTCACCTTAGGCCTGAGCGCGAGGCTCACCTTAGAACGAACGCGAAGTTCGTTAAGCGCGAGGCTCACCTTAGAACTGAGCGCGAGGCTCAATTTAAGAACGAACGCGAGGTTCGTTAAAATTGAGAACGAACGCGAGGTTCGTTTGAAAATGAGAACGAACGCGAGGTTCGTTTGAAGCTTTCAGCTTCGCCAATATTTGAGGTAACCACCTCCTTAATGTTCGCCACGTTTTCACGCACGAACCCTTAGGGTTTCAAACTGAAATCGCCGCCGACCAAACCCAAAAAAAAAAATTCCTCGATTTTTATTTTCAAAATCAGATCCAGACCAAGAAAAAATTGAAAAAAGATCCAAAAAATTCCAAAAAATTACTGTTCGTCGGCTTTTTTAGTTACTGTTCATCCGAAAAAAATACTTTACTGTTCACCCAAAAAAAATTTGTTAATGTTCATCCGAACATTACTGTTCATCCGAGAACAGATCTCAATCCAAAAAACAAAGATTTTAAGATCAAAAAACCCAATTTTAATCTTAATCTCTTAGAACAAATCAAGAAGTCTCTGATACCACTTGTTAGATCTAAAACTTGAGATCTTAAAACAATATAGCCATGATTAATTCAAAGAGATTAAAAGAAACATAAAAGAGCGGAAGCTTATACCTAAATCCATTGATTGATCTTGATTTGGGTTTTGGATCTTCTAACCTTAGGGTTTTCTCTTGAACCGAATTTCTCTCTTAGATGGGGTAAAGAAAATTAGAGAATGTTGTAACCCTAGATTAGGGACCATAACCCCTTATTTATAGGTGTTGTACTTTTACAATTTGGCCCATTAACAAATCACAATTACAACCTGGTGTCTGCACATATAACCCCATGACTTATTTAAATACTCATTAACCCAAATTAATTGATCACTTTAGTGGGTTATCCTGAAAGATAGCAATACACAATGATTAATCATATATGCCCATAATTAGATTTATTAGATTAAATCCAACACTTCAACAATTACCTCCCAGATTTTT
This sequence comes from Asparagus kiusianus, assembly GCA_022839385.1. NCBI lineage: Eukaryota > Viridiplantae > Streptophyta > Magnoliopsida > Asparagales > Asparagaceae > Asparagus > Asparagus kiusianus. The sequence goes on from BQKN01066596.1 coordinate 22,794, forward strand.
CAGATGCTTTATATCTATCCAATTGGCACTTATCCTCATTCTCGACAAGCTGGTCATAGAGCCCTTGTAGCAATTGAAGGGTATCAACCTAAAACAGAAACCAATTATAAATTTTGTCGACTGCATACTGAACAATGGAATTAATCAGCTCAGACCTGAAAGCTATCACCATCAACAAGTTCCCCTGATGAAACTCTCCGCTCATACTCATACAAAGGACCTCTCTTTCCAGCATCCACACCATCTAGCTCTAAAACCCACAATTTTAACAGTAAATTGATTGATAGTATGAAACAAATGAATAAAAAAGAATAAAATGAATACCTTGAGTGGAATCATTTTCTGCATAGCTCGAAAGAGACCTCAAGGACAGCGCCCTCGCATCAAAAGCTCTCTTGAATTCTTTAATTTGCTCGGGTTTTGAGAAAGAACGAGCAAGCCAGTCACTTCTCTTCTCACTTTTATCCAATTTATTTGGGGCAGCATGTAATCCTTGCCGAGCACGAGAAAAGGTTCGAGCTTTGAGAAGAGCTCGAGCCAGCGTTCTCATTTAACAATCCCCAGCAAACCCTCATTTCAAGAAAAGGAAGATCATTATACGAAAATTCTACAACTGAAAAATCGAAAATCAAAGGGGAAAAGAAGAACATTACTCACAAGAATCGAGATAGTTCTAATTTAAGGTTTTTTTTAATTTCACACGAAATTGGGAGCACGAGCCCGAACCCTAGTTTTATTAATAAAGGTTTCAATTTTTCGCACGAAAACGGGAGCGCGAGCGCGATCCCTAATTTCGTGGAGAAGGGGATTTTTTTATTCGAGCTTTGCGCAATCAACAAATAAAATAAAAAAGCCGCTGCTTTGACCTTCGTCTATTTTTTAGGGAAATAAATGCCACGTGGATCACGAACGAGGGTCCATTATCGGGTTTGTGGGGCCCGCTTTGGCTGTCGCTATAGGGGCTGTTCGGTTATTTCCTAAAAACCAAGAAATGGAAATGGAAAACCAAGAAATCTCCAAATAACCCATTTCTTCCATTTCCATCCCTAAAACTCACCCACAACATCCAATAAAATATTATTTTCATTCAACAACTCATCCACATCATCTAATAAAATATTATTTTTATCTAACAACTCATCCACCATATCTAATAAAATATTATTTTCATCTAACAACTCATCCATCACCCTAATAAAATATTATTTTCATCCAAACATCACTCAACTCATCTCTTTTCATCATTTCAAATCACTCACATCATCCAATAAAATAATATAACAATTCACTTCATCTCATTAACATTTCATTTCTTCCATTTCATCCCAAAAAGTTATGAAAACACATTTCTTAAACTTTCCTCACATCACCCAATAATACAATGACAACTCATCTCATCTCATTTCATTTCTTATTTTTAAGAATGAACCGAACAAAAGAAAACAAGAAAACTACAGGAAATAGGTTTCTTATAATTCATTTCCTTATTTTTTTTGCCAACCAAACACATCAAAACTAGTTTTCTTAAAAAACCACTCACATCATCCAATAATAATGTGACAACTCATCTCATTTCATCTCCATTTCTTTGATTTCCTTTTTTTTTTAGCAAACCAAACACTCCCAAAACAATTCTTTGATTTCCCACTTTTCTATTTCTTTGATTTCCCACTTTTTTATAGCCAAACGAACAGGCCCATAACTAAAATGCGATGACCATTTTGGTTTGGTTTTGTCGATGATAATGATACGGGGAAAACGAGAGCTTTCTTATTAGCGCAAATTTCCAAGGCCAGCTGTGTGGTTTAGAAAATTGCTGATTATTTTGGACATGGGTGGTGCTACAGAAACAAAAAACATAGGACCCTATATATGAAACAGGTGAGGTGTCGGTTATCTGTCTCATGATACACTGTACAGTGCATCATAGAACAGAGAGCCGACACCTCACCATATAGAGTCCTATGTTTTTGGGTCGCTAATGCAATTTTCTTTTGTGGACCGAGATGATTTGCTTTGTTCCCACGGTCACGGGTCGCCTTGGGATGGTGTTGTGCCCTCTTGAAAGCCTATCAAAAGTGTCAAAAATGCCACTTTTTAGTAGGCTTTCAGCCAAAATCTTCTTTTTTAGAGGCGATTTTGGCTGAAAGCCTGCCAAAAAGTAACACTTTTGGCACGTTTGATAGGCTTTCAAGAGAGTCTTTCCCTAAAAAACAAAGAACCAAACAGCCCCTAAGTAAGAGTGGGATCCGAGTCAATAGCAGAGATTCCCTGAATTTGGCAGGACACTTTATTATGGAAGTTTGAGACGATATGATTTTGGAGTAAAATAAAATGATGATAGATAGGCGCATTACTCAAACCTACATTTGAAGTTCAATGTAGCCAGCCAGTTGAAGTTTGCTAGCAAATGATTAATTGGAATTCATTAATACTACATTAAACTAATATCAATCTTCAGACTAATAGAGTTCACAGTTTCTGCATTAGCTCATTAGAAGATATCCATCTGAAACGATATTAACGCAAATAGATTGAAAGAAGCGGATGTTGTCATTGGAAGTTTGATGTCAATGGCAATGGAGTTTGTAATTAATCATTATAGCAACATTGTATGTTTTCTATTATAATTAAGCATGAATTTATGATCGATGTTGGAGTTAATTGTCTATTGTTCGAATATCCTCGTTATTTTGGAGAGTCATCGTTGTAGTCTAGTTGGTTAGGCTACTCGGCTCTCACCCGAGAGACCCGGGTTCAAGTCCCGGTAACGGATTTTTTTTTTGTTTTTTTCACTTTTTTTTATTTGGAAATATGGCGTGGGCGCATCAGAATGGTCAAATAATAACCCCCCCCCCGGCACACAGAATAGAGTGTTTTCTATTCTTTTTTCCCCTTATAATTATCAAGTATCCTTCTTCTTCACCCATCTTTAAATTCTTTACAAAATGCAATCGTAACAATTTCTTAAAGTTTCAGTTAAATTCGTAGTCAGTGAGATTTGAACATGTGCTGTTGTGATGTCACTAAATCTCTGTAACTATTAGACCAAAACTTTTAAAAGTTACGATGAAGGTCGTCAATTATAAGTTTATGTTAATGCTAACAAAAAAACCCCATTTTATTAATACTAAATGGCACAATAGCACTTCTGCATATGAGATGTGATGTCCATTTCTTTCACTAATAAAAAAAGAAAGAAAGAAAGAAAAAAGAAAAATTAAAATCTCATGCCAGAGATAGAGAGAGGTTTATTGTGATAGAGAGAGGTTTAACGTTGCGTTATCGTGTCACGCTTTACATCGCGACTGGTTTTAATTTCTTTTAGGCAGGAACGCATTGACTTGGCTGCGTTCGTCTCCGACATCAACCGATCCTCCTCCAACGATCTCCGTCTCTGAAATCTCCAAATCTGGCATCCTCCTCCTTCAAACAGTGGCGTAGCCAAGATTATTTTTTGCCCTGGGCGAAAAATAAAGGGATTGTGTCGAGCAAGAGGAAGTAGAGGAGACCGATGTTCGCGACGTCAGCTGAGCTGCTGCTCTCTCTGCTCATCAAGAAGTGTGGATAGTTGCTGGGGCTAGTGATGTTCTGGTTCTGATACTTGGAGAGCTCGACCTAGGCTAGGGTTAGATCTAGCTGGAGCTGGCGCAGCTGGTGCTGAAGGATGGAGATGATGCCGTAGACAGGATCCTTGAGACGCATGTCAGCCTCATAGGCGAGGGAGTTCACAGCACCTTCACGTTGGTCGCGATTGAGGTCGTTGAGGATCTTCGTCACGTTGCTGGCGCCAAACACCTTGTGAACGTTCACAAACTTCTGTGGGTTGTCGGGCAGGAAGTAGGGTGCGTACGCGCAGTCCGGCTGGCACTTTCGCCGGAGGAATTTACAAGCTGCGCACAGAGAGCTCGTCGAGGTTGATGATGACCCCAAAGCTGAAAGGGCAGTCGAGTGCGGAGATGCGGAGGAAGACGACATCATCATCAAGGGGTGGATATCACTTTCTTGCTCTGGGCAGCTAACCAGGGCAACACAAGGCTGGTTCCGCCACTGCCTCCAACCAACTCGTTCCGAAGCCTCTGACGACATCGTCTCAGCCTCCGCATCCTCCAAAACTAAACTAAGTTCAACCAATTCGGCTCCGAAGCCTCCGACACCAGCATCACGGTCTCCACGTCCTCTAAAAACCAACTAGGAAGTGAATGGACAACGAGCTTTTGTTACCTTGTAACTAATTTTACTTCAGGGACTTGATGATCAGAATTTTTTGTACTCGAGAGAAACTCTAATAATTGTGCTTTATTACCTTTAATAACTACTTTCAGTGCAAAGGATTGACTAATCTAAGGGGGTGTTTGGTTACATTTCTATAAATTATAGGAAATGTTTTCCACCTAAAATTTAATTTCCTTGTATTTCTTAAAAAAATTATATGAAAAGTTTTGAGAAGTTAAAAAGTACAAATTTTCTTACTTTTTGTATTTTGCTTGTTTGGTTCAAAATAAGAAAATGACTCATAACTTTTAGGAAAATAGCAACATTTCTTATAATTTATAGAAATGTAACCAAACACCCCCAACTATATAGAAAAGTGAGAATTTTATAGAAATGTGTTAATGAGTTTTATTATTTAAATAATGAATGCGTTAGATTTTCAAGAGATTTCCGCCCATTTTTGAAGGAAATCAATTTCTATAAAATTTGGTACTTTTCTGTACTTTATAGAAAACATTTCTGTAAATCTTTTTTGAGCCAAACACAGTTTATAAAAATCTATAGAAATCTCTTAACTACAAAAATGCTATTATTTGTACTTTTTGAGAAAACATTTCTTAAAAACAATGCAACCAAACACCCCCTAAGTTAAAACGTATAGTTGGAGATTATGTGTTTAGAATCAAGATGGGGAAAAAGTTGCTAAATTAGGAAATGTAAACCAAAGAATAGTTGACTTCAAGTTACGCACGATCTCGGTACCAATATCGAGAACAACCTTCTTCATGTTGCTGGCTTGATTAAACAAATACCTCCTTCTACAAAGCGACGCCATCACTTAGTAAGCACGTGCCTAAAACAACCCAATTCCACCATAAATGCGCTCAAAACACTTCAACATCAATCTCCAACTTAATACAGCATCAGTGTCCAGCTAATACAGTGAGTTCCAGAACCATTAACATTTTCTAAACCTAACTTTCTTCTTACTTAAATGATGATCTGGATACCAACCGATATAATAAAAATCACCATTTTTCTTGTACATTTTCGCTGAAAATACCTGAACATCTCCACTCCAGTATTTGCTGTAAACCCTCAATTCAAACGACCATGCCGTCAATATCCCTAAGGAATATTACCTCTTCTTGCTGCATCAACTGGACTAACATTACTCGTACCAACTGCAACACCAGCCACAGGGACCAGAGGCCTTCCATAACCATCGACATAGGGTTGAGCATAACCATGGCCATAGGCGACGCCTTGACCTACAGGGGGGTATAAAGAAGCTGGGCTGCTGAAAGTTCCAGCATAAGGGTTCATCGCCGCATCTGCATGATATAATAAAAGAATAATTTAGAAGATGAAATAAGTAATTTGAGATTTCCAAATTGAGAAGGGTAGGATGGATATTTACTGCGCAGCTGTTCTCCCTTCTCAGCATTAATCACGTCCGCTCGTAGCTTCTCCACTTCTCTTGCCAATGATATCAAATTCTTCTCCATGGCTCGCATCTGCTCCACTTGCTCAATGTTTGAACCTTTCTCACGCTCAAATGTAGCTCTTCATGCAAAAAGAATATGAAAGTTCGACATTATTCTTAACAAAGAATGTACACAGTTATCCCCTCATCCAAACATGTCTAGAGCATAACATTGTTATCCAGAATGTCACTCATACATTCAGTTCAGGTGTGTATATGGTTAGCAAAAAGGTACGAGGTAAGGTGCAGCCCCATGCTGGAAAACGGATAGATGGATATATGGTTATATATCATTTTGAGTCTACTTCGGTCCAAGTAGATTAGCCTAGTGCATCTGCTTTATATGCCTTTTCAACCAAACAATTACTCAATTGGAGCTAATCATTTGTGTACAGTCCCTTCAAAAATTGAGGAATATGCACTTGCTCCTAGTTTTATGGTATGCAAGGGTTTACCAAATAGATTCTCAACCCATATAATTACTTTGTTTCGACAGGTATCTTGCAAACTAACATTGTGCAAAAAACTCAATTTTGTATCAGGTATAATGCAAAGAGCAAACGCGAAAAATGTCATATGTAAAGTGCCGAAAAAGGAGTTGACAAAAATTTAAGGCCAATTTAATTTACCGTAATTTCTGATGCTCTTGCCTCAAGCCATCTAGCTGAGCAAGCAACTCAGGCATCTTCTTGTCGCCGCCACTGATTTTCTGTAATTCTTCGGTCAACACCTGAATTTCACTAGCCAACTCCTGTCTTTTGGTCATTAGGCTCTGTGCCTCCTTATGGGCTTCCTGTAGTTCCTTCTTCACGATTTCACCAGCACGAATATCTTCCTCGGCCTTCCTAATCTTCTCCATAAGTCCTCTGACCTGGATATCACTTTCAGTCCTGATACTCCCGATATGTGATTTGATTCTGTGGATCTCTTGCTGATTGGCTCCTATCTCGTCTCTCATGGCAACATGTGTTGTTGCCAATCTCTGATTCTCCCTCAGAAGCCTCTCTATTTCAGCAGCTTGAGAAGCTATTTTGTTTTCCAGAAGCTCAGGTGGCGGCAGAGGCTCTAAAGGGCGACGAGGATCAGCAGGTCTAAGTTCTCCAGGAAAGGGGCCATGGCGCATCATTCCAGGAGCATGAAGGTCCCGTCCCTCATATGCGTGTCTTCGGGAATCCATGGAAATTTCTGCAATAATGAGTTGTGGGACCAGCAATTCCTAAGTTTTACGCTCAAGTGCACACAACTTACCTAGATAAAGCAAAATTTTTTGTCTCAATAACATGTTTTTCTATCTAGATATGGCCATATGGTCTATGCAAAATTTCGAAGAAGAAAAATAGCACACAACTATAACATGGATAAATAGAAAATCTCACACACACACAAAATACAATATAGTGATATGGTACAACACACACAAATATAACGTATCCTAAAGATTTAAGATACACATACGTCATGGACGTAATAATAATAAAATTCTGCATGGCTTTCTAATGGTCACTACCAACAGTATGAATCTATAAAGCTAGAAATATTAAAAAAGCTCGGTCTCTCAACTATTGTGAATTTTTTTCCAGCTATACATCAAAACATATTCCTTATTGAGAACCTAAACGTCAATGCCTCTTAAGGATAAAATACAATTGTGACTTCATACATTTGATCTTAACTTCTTAGTCTCGGATACATCCATGATGTCTTCAATTCATCTGAGATATGTTGCAAATTTTAACATGTGTGTCTGATATGTATCCATCAAGTACAATAGTAGAAGTACGTATATATGTGTCATTTGTCGAAGTATTTGAGCAATAGGTCAGAACCTACTTGTTCACGTCGTCTAAGTCAATAAAGGGGAGATGTCGACATATGCTTCAAGATTCACCAAAAAGATGTACAAACAACACGTGAAGGTTTCTTCTTGCCAAAAGCAATTTGACCCCTAACAAGATAATTTTAGCTAGGGAATGTTAACCGATATGTGCTGGATCATCCAATAAATTGGAAAAAAAAAAGATTTGGATAGGATTTCTGCAGAGAAGTTAAATGGTCCACTGTAATTTTATTCAGACAATATCATAGGAAAAGGCTATGTACTTGCTGAAACCATGATTTGGGCAACTTTGATTTGGGTCTCATTTGGCATACAAGCGTGAACGGGAGAATATCAAAATTCAGATATGATGTCACATTATGTTTGTCTGTCTTCAGACACATTAATAGTTAGCCATAAAAGTTAAAAGGAAAATAATAATAATATTATTATTAACGTAATAATGCCACAAGTTATCAGAAGGTAAAAGCATACCTATCCCAACTGGATTAGGTACTTTATACCTAGTAATCGCTGTAATGTCACTCCTTTGATCCTGTGGTGACAAATATTAAAAAGATAAAAAAATAATAAGAAAACAACTGATTGATACTTTATATGGTTTAGGTTAGGCATTGACATTAGACACACTGATGAACTGAAAGTCCGCATTCTCTCTTCTTCTTTCCCTTCCTTAACTTCCTCCTTCCTCCTATATCTTTTTTACTATTGCTTTCTCCACGCCCTTTATTTTCTGATTCTATTTCGTTTATGTTGCTCAAAATCATGAAAGGAAGTGTTCACAAGTGTATACACAAACAAATGCATGGTCATGAATCATGACCTTATCCTCATGGGTGGTAGATGACAGATATGAAATTGAAACCTTAGGTATATACATCAAAATTTTGGTAAGAACAGCAGTCAAGATTGGAAGGTAACAGGCAACAAGTTTTGTCTTTATTTTCATTAACAGATCGGTGTTCATTGAAGCATCTTTTAAGGTTAGTTTTGGTTTTCTAGTGAAAAATTGACTAGGAGGTGGCTGATTGCAACCAAAAAAAGAAAAAAAAGAAACACTTTAAAGGTGCTTTATGTATAAATTGAAATTCAAAGGTGGTTCCGGTGGAATTACTGTATTTTAAGGTTTTTTTTATGAAAAAACCCAGAGAAGTTTGATCAGACGAGGAGATTCTATAATGACTTTTTACTCTGCCTAGAGAGTGTCTATTCATATAACTACAGAAATGGTTGGATGGATTAAAGAGGAAAATTTTGCAAAATGTCAGCTAAAGGAGATAAGTCGTCCAATTTAATGTGAACTAAAAACGCACATCAAACAGCACTATCAAGAGTCAATAAACAGTGTGATAACACTTACTAGATTTATTAAGAATGGGGTGACGGTCATACATAATGATGACAATTAAATATAATTCTGAAGCTCCTGTTTACCCATAGTCTGGTGTGATAAGATTTAGAAAGACGAACAAATTTAAACTTTCAAGGAAATGGTGTCTCCAAACATATTTTGCATGTTAATTTTAAATATTAGACGAGAACAAAAGTTTTGCTAGACTCTCACTCTCTTCAGGAACAACTCACTGTAACTTTATCGTCGAAGACTGGACCTTCCTTATCTTACTAGTTTCAATCAAGCAGATCTACAGAACCATGAAAATTCAAAATCATATAAATGAAGATGTATAGAGAATGCATTTTCATCAAAGAATTCATGATTTGAAAGTAGAAATACATCCAATTATGGATTCAGTTCTGTGATCTTGAAGGAGGTCATTACGGATTGAACCATTATAAAGAAAACCATTACAATAATAGCAAATTAATGATAAAGAAAAGAGAGCTTCAAAAATAAATAAAAAACATGCAAGTAGTTGGCACTTAATTAAATAAAGCATATATGTGCATAGTAAACTGAAGACATATAATACTTTTTCTATTTCTATCGTGTTTCCAGGCAATTTTTTAATAAAATTAACGCCCATGAAAAAACTTTGAGATAGCTACAACACGAAGCTTGCCTCTATCACATAAAGTCTTGTGATTTAACTCTAGCACTCAGCTATGTTCCTATGCATTATCTTCTGCGATTTAATTTTTAGCAATCAGCTTTTTTTTCTTTTTAATCCGTTCTGCATTATATTTACCCAACAACCAAACTAAGCACACGCAAACCCCAGAAAGAAAACATCGTTACAGTCCCTGCGAGCAATCCTAAGAAGCTGAATCTTGAATGTGAATGAAGCATGCAAAATGTTATCATATCTTTACTAATACATTTGACACATAAGCAAAACCGTTACCAATCAAACACTAAGGGTGTGTTTGGCAATCACCCAAAAACTGGGTGAGGTTCAACCTTGGCCTAGGTCCACTCTAAACCAATTTAGTGTTGGACCACTACCCCCGGTCCAACACTAAGGCCCCGTTTGGTTCCGGTTTTTGGATGGGTAAAAGGGGAAAAAGTTGCCAAAAATGTCAGCTTTTTGGCAGCTTTCCCCCCTTTTACCCATCCAAAAAACCGATCCAAACAGCCCCTAAGCTGGTTTTATGGCCTTTTTAACCTATGAATAATTGGGCGAGACCTGACCCGATTTTTGTCAATCAAAACAAACTCAAAACGGGGCTAGGTTCGGTCCTAGCCCAATTTTAACAGTTTGCCAAATACAAGAGTGTGTTTGGCACTCATCTAAAATAGGGCCAGGTTCAATCCTGGAGTTCTTTTCTAAACCAGTTCAAAGTTGGACCAATGGGTGCTGGTCCAACACTAAATTGGTTTTCAGGCCTATTTTTGGCCTAACAAGAATTGGGCCACTGGCCCAGTTTTTGCCAATCACAAATTAACTCAAAACTGGGTCAGGTTCAGTCCTCACCCAATTTTAAGAGTTTGCAAAAAATACCCTAAGTTGTTTATAAGGTTCGAATGTCTAAAGAAAGAGCATATCTAGCTTTTTTCCGTATTACTACTTTGAGACCTAGAACTCAATCAAAAGAAATTCCTAATGACTCGGTCTTTAAGGGTTTCATATAAACTCAACATGCTTGGAGATAATAGTTGTTCTGGAATGTATCATGACGTGCATCTTGTAAGTGAGTAGATGTGTGTATATGTTTTGGTTCAGCAGCTAGTCTCATAGTGTCTCTATAGTGTCTCTAAACTCTATCCTCATAGCGTTTCTAGTGCTTTACCAATAGAACCACCGTATTCAAGGGTAATCAACAGCCTATTCTTCATGATAAGACATTAAATGAGATCTTCATGTCCTACAAAAAGACTAACATAAGATCTACACACCCCACACATAGCAGCCATAACATCTAGAACTATCTATTAAACAACAACTTCCAGTGACTTGGTAGTCCAGCTCATGTTTTTCTCAATATTCAGATAAATTTGATAGTAATAAGGCCACCCTTTTATACAGTGAGCGAAATCGATTGAATTGAGCTTAAGCCTTCCTTTTTTGGGTGGGGGTGGGGGTGGGGGTGGGGTATGTTCTACATTAGTAAACTTAACAGAACACTTTCTTGTCAGTATGGCAACAAAATTCAAAACTCTATATATGGGTGATAAATGCAGACGCCATGTAATCTTCCTCAATCTGTCTTATTAAAGCTGCTAACTAAAAACTGGCTTAGCTAAGGCCTCTAACTTAAGACTGTACATTATAGAACACCCAGTAAACTATGTGTAACAGGTACCTAAGCTTTAATAGCTCTCCGCTCTAAGGATTGAGCTTGATACTTCTTTTTTTGGCTTATAGAACTTCATCCAGAGTGAATCAGCATAATTTGATATCAACACCCTACCTTAAAAAAAACAATCTTTGAACAGAACTCCATCGACGCATGCTAAGACATCCGCAGAAAAATCCAGTCCAGAATCAAAGATCAACTTCACACAGCATTTATCATAATTTAACATCATATAATCATTAAAGAACAGCTTTTGAGAGTGTTCCTGTTCAATTTAGCAAAAATATCTCTTATTTGAGAAATGAAATACAAGGTCATTACATGGTCTCCGCGAATTTTTTTTTTTTTGGGTAAATATGACTAAAAATATTGCCAATAAAAGAGAAATCTTTCTGATCGCAGACAAATACAATACTCCTAAAATTGTCAACAAACGAGGTAAGTTCGATTCCAGAAGAAATTCTATCTTAATTTACAAGAAAAAACAAGAAGAATTTAGATCGATTATCGAGGAAATAGAAAACCCTAGAAAAAAAAAAAGAGTACCTTTGATAGTGAGGACGGATTAAGAAAGGTATGGTATCGGCGAGCGATGATGTTATTCAGTCTTCACGGCTGGATCCGATAAAAGAATCGGGATGGGTTCGGGTATGCATCGGGTTTGGGTCGGGTCGGGTCCGTTACAGAATTTGTCATAAATTTCGGTGAGGAATTAAGACTATAGTTTCACTTTTTATAAGGACTGTCTAGCTTTTGATACAACTAGTATTTAGACTCGTGCAAAGCACGGTTTCTAAAAGATTTTCTGTAAATACTGAACATGCTACCAAAGTAAAGTATTCTGCTTTAGAAATGAAAGAGTAGATGCAATGCAAATAATGACATTCATGTTTGTTAATAAATAAACAAAAAAGAAGCATTAACTATGTAAATACAAAAATGTCTGAAAAAGTATGATTCAATTAGTCTCCCTTCTCCCTTCCTTAATTTCTAGGGTTTCGTCACAATCAATGGCAGATCGAGCAATAGCAACATCAACGACAAAGCCAATATGGATGAAGCAAGCAGTGAGGGCCAAGATCAAGAGCGAGGCCGAGAAACCTTAGAAAAAGCATGCATTTATATAATTCAATGGTGTTAACATGACTAACATAATCAATTAATGAATGCTTCTAATATTATTAACATACAGTACCTACAAAAATATATATTAATTAGTGACATAATCTTCTTTAACCAAAAACTCAAAGAATCATGGTTATAGAGTACGCACTGTGATTTTGCCTTGTATATGTACGTTTTGAGAGTTAGTTAACAATAAAACTAAAATTAAATTAAATGACTTAATGGTGATCCGTGCAAAGCATAGATTTATATATAATAGTGAAATGACAATATTTAAAAAATAGACAAATGACAAAGAAACTACAGTTTTTTATGCAAGAATAAGGAAATGAAATCATACCTCAAAGTAAACAGAGAAATAGAGTGCAAACTCAAGATGTATTGGCTATGAGGATGGGCATAAGCAATTTTCTAAGGGGGGGTTATTGGTTGGTGTAATTTGGTGTAATTTGGGGTAAATTGTTCCAATGGGGTAATTTTACCCAATGGGATAATTGAGTGGGATAAAGTGGGGTAAAATGGGGTAATGGGATAATTTGAGTGGGATAATTTTAGTATGACATCTTTTTATAATATTATATTTATAGCTCAATTAAATTCAAGTTTAACTTGATATAAAATCAAATGATTAAATAAATAATAGTTATAATATAAAATAATATTAATTTTTAAGCTTATTTTAATATAAAATATTAAAAATAATATAATAATATTAATATTAATCAATCTTAAAATAACAGTGCAAGTATTATACATCAACGACTGATGAAAATCCTAGGAGGAATTCCTATAGATGAACCACATTATATGGTAATTTTTTTGAGTTTGTTTATTGTATTTTATTTTAATTTAAAAAAAATTATAATTGATAGTTGTACTTTGTTCCTTTGTTGTAGAATGGTGGCTGTGATATATTGGAGTGGTTTCATCCTCCTTTTATATTTTGCTTATATCTTGCATTTATATTTGCTCAAAAGACTGCCATCAAAACGCACATAATTTGGTAAGGTACATAACATATACATGAACACCTCTCAACATGCACATAAATCATACAACTCAGTTCATAGTCCTGATACCCTTCAAATTTGCATATATGTGTTCATTTTCAAACATGCACATACCATGTTCATTCTCAAACCATCATAAGCACAAATACTGCATAACAATAGATGTAATTGTATAATAGTTTATCCATGTATACATACCATGGACATAGTCAAAATACAAAAGATTCAGGTGCCAGTTATACATAATTTATTTAACCAAAGCATAAATACAACCATATTCAGTGAACAATTGCTGCGCATGCTTTGACTCATGACAGCAGAAAAGTAAACTGAAGTAGAGAACTGAATGCTCGATATCTATCTCATAAATATCGGTTCTACTCTCCTACGTTAAATCTTCTTCAATTAGATCCACCGGTAATCATCTTCACAACGGCAGCAATAGGCATGCCAAGAAAGCCAATAAACACACTGATGAACCATTGTAACAATGTCAATGGCGTAGTGCTTGCGAATTCACCAAGGAACTGGACAATTATTGTCTGAAAGATGACAGTGCAAGAAAGAACACCCACAAACACATAATTCTGCAATATGCCTTTAAAAACATCCATCTTCTCCATGTCTCTAGAGCTAATTTCATTGAAGACCTGCATACACAATCTCAAAGAATCAGCTATAGGCTCAGATTCAATAAGAAATTTGAAAGTTCAATGTCATCGCATGTGCATCACATGTAAATATAACCCATGGCATGTTTGTATCTTCATTTTTTATACACATTTAAACACATATTCCTACTACTTGTTTCTCTAACAATAATAAATAGAACCAAACAATTAAACTCCTATTAGAAGTAAGCTCTGAGGCTTCAAAATTACCTGACAGAAGACGAATGTATTGAATATAAAGCGTATTCAGTGTAAGATCAGCACTAGGCTCCTCAAGCGAAATGCAACTTTGCAAAAATTCATTGAGCTGGTCACATCCTACTCCTTAATTTCATATCTCCAAGATTGTTTAGTAGGCTTATCTTTAGTCTTCATTGAACTATTGACTACAATCTTAATACTTATCCTAATTACACATACTGAAACCATATCAACCTTTTTTTTTGGATAGATAAACCATATAAATCTTTAATTCTATCATTAGTAGAAGGTGCCTCTAACATCATATACATCGATTAGTAGATAGTAGGCATAATAGTATGCATATCATTGCACATATCATAATCAAGCATCACAACTTTTTCATGCCAATATTATCGAACAGTTGGTGTGCAATTCTCTCCTACCATTTTATCCAAAACCCCAAGGCATCTACAGAGTTCAGAAATCAATATCAAGAACCTAATAAAGTCGGTTTAAAACAAAAACTCGTGTTGTAATAATTCCTAATCCCGTCAGTTGATCACCAATTTCATCCCAAATATATATACTTGAAATTAGATATATATGCAGAGTTTAAGTAAGTTTACACTACGAAATAAAAAGGTTGAGGAACAAGAACTCGCCTGATTTCGTGAACCTAGAGAGAGGAGAAGCGGGTAAGGAGTCCACAGCGGCGGAGGAGCTAGTGACAGCGCCGCACGAGCTCGAGGCGGAGAGAGGAGGCGGAGGAGGCGGCCGACGAGCTAGTGCC
Source organism: Asparagus kiusianus (assembly GCA_022839385.1). NCBI lineage: Eukaryota > Viridiplantae > Streptophyta > Magnoliopsida > Asparagales > Asparagaceae > Asparagus > Asparagus kiusianus. Next base: position 37,807 of record BQKN01066596.1, read on the forward strand.
CGGCGCCGCTCGAACTCGAGGCGGAGAGACGATGTTGGAATGGGGGCGTCGGGTCGCTGGGTTTTTTGGTTCCAGCGGAAGATTTGGGGCAAAAGTTGGGGCTTGGGCTGAGCATTCCTTTTATAGTTGGGATAATTCGGGGGAAAGTGGGGTATTTGTCCCACAATTACCCCAACAAACCAATAACACCATAAATATTACCCCAGTTCCAATTATCCCAATGAATAACACCAAACATTGGTATTCCAAAAATTATCCCATTATCCCAACAATTACCCCAATGAATAACCCCCCCTAAGTCTTCATATAGACACAATACTTTTTTCCCCAACTTCTTTTTTGGTAAGTATTCCATGGTTTGCTTTGCTGAATGTATTAAGTTAAAGATCTCTACATCCATGGAGTTGCTTCCAAGCTCGTTTGAGGTATGTATGGTTTTAAGAATCCCTCTATGATAAAACCAAAACTAAGCCAAACCAAGATGTTAACCTTCATATCATGCCAGTTATTTTCTCAACATATTTACATTTACAATGCTTACTGCGAGAAAAGTTTAACAAAACATAGTGCAAAGCACAATACATCCTTTTATAATTGCCTTTATACTCAAACAAAATTATTATATCCTTGTCCTTTCTTCATCTCCTCCTGCTCAGTAGGCGGCATAGCCAGCCACATATTCTTGAAACAAAGTACCATAATCAGTACATTTCGCTCCTCAATGATTATCTAATATAAAAGTATGTAACACAAAGTATCTAAGAAGTGCAGATCAATATCAATTACCTAAAAAAACTAAATAATTACATAATAGTAACCCAACTAACAACCATTACTACTTATAATCAAAACAATTAAAGAGGAATAATAGAGATGTGTGTTGAGGGGGGGGGGCATGAATACTGAATGGTGTTACAATGTATGATACTTCTCGTGACTCACGGACTCTTAAGGGTTGAAATTCTCTTAAGGAGAAGCAAGCAGTCTTGTAGAAGTAGCAATAACCAAAAACATCATTGAGTTCATGAATGTTTTGTTCATTCACCTCAACCCTTAAAGGTCCAAGACACCAAAGTCTATCAACTGGGATGCTCAAGCACTTTAGTCGTTAAGGATCCACAACAAACAATTGATATATCAAAGATAAAGGAAAAAAAAGAAAACAATCAAATCATAATTACTGAGATTGATACAGGAAAACCATATAGAACATAAATATTGGAACACAAATAACGGCGTTTATTCTTATCAAGCTCAATAGCAAATAATGAGGAAGAGACTTTCATGCTACAGGTTGTTGGCAAAAACTACTTCATGATACGGATGAAGCTAATGCTACTAACATATAGAGAGAATGTTACACAGTGCTTTATGAACAGTGACTCCCTTAACTGATCCACGATAAAGAATAGCCCTTAATCCAACAACATTGTAGCTAGCATATTATCAAGGATTGTTTTGCTAAATTTGTTTCCATAAGAAAAAGATTCAAGGGTCATTTTGATTGTTGTTTGGATTAATCCAGGCCTGAAATAAAGAAAAAAGAATTTTTTTTATAATGATATGCATTATCATTACACATAAACTATGATAAAGATGTCCGTATCATTTATTATTGTCATCTTAACTAACCATTTCACTTGGACTCATAAGTTCCCCTGACAATTAATCTCACAGAATTACAGACATTAGTACATTACTAAGTGGGTTACTACAAATGACATTCAATAACTATTCTAGAAAATTTTATAGAAGAAATAATTTAGGGATTTTAATGTATGTTGTCTTTTTCTTCAATAGCATGTTCATTTGGTCGTGGGTGGATACACTTTAGATTATGAAGAACTGATGTTATAATGTATGGTACTTCTCATGACTTTGTGAAATAATTGTTTAGTTAAAGATAAGACTATATGTCATGATATCAACTTTTATATAGTTACATATAAATGAACAAATAGAAGGTGCATTTTTGTATTGGTTTTTATCTAAATTTCTTTATTTAGTATTCTTGTTTTTATAGTTAAATGAATTTGGATGTAATGAGGTTCATTCAAGCAATTCATTAAAGGAACATGGTACAAAAATAGAGTTCTTCGTGATGATCCATAAAGTTGATGTTGATGCAAGCTCAAAAATTAGATAGCTGCATAAATGTTAAAAAATTATAATAGTTCTACGATTAAAAAAATAATGTAATGAATGATCAAATTAACAATAAATATTTAATGAAGCTCTGTAAACACATCAAAAACAAAAGGCTGACGGCCATGAACAAACTTTAAATGATAATGAATAGTGATTTACATTACAACTATTGATGCATGCCTAGTTTAGATGAAGTGAAATTGCTCAACCAACTATTGGTGCAGGCCTAGTTTAGATGAAGTAAAATTGCTCAACCAACTATTGATGCAGGCCTAGTTTAGATGAAGTGAAATTGCTCAACCAATTCTAAGTCATAAATCCCAAAATATCACACCTAATAATTATAAATTTAATTATAATCCATTTGATTTAAAGGGCTTGTATAGAAGTTAAAGGCCATAAAACGATGTTTACTTTTATCGAAAACCACTTTCTTTGGTAGATTATGCGATGCAATCAAAATTTAGAGTTCACTATCCTATTTACAGTAATAAAAAGAACAAAAAAATTCTCATGATTACAGTGTGGTTTTTGAGCTCCGACTTGGAAAGATAATTAACAATCTAATTTCTACTCAAACACCGCTTATACGGTTATATCTAGAATACCTTAATAACTAAACACAAATGAAATGGTATAATAGAAAATAATGACAAATGCTAACGTTAAATGTTTTTTTCTTTTAAGCATTTGCGCTTAGGAAAATCATTAAATAATTTTTTTTTAAAGTGATGGTTAAATTAATTAGTAGAGTAATGCCAATACGTTCATCAAAGTAGGATAAGTTTGCCCTGTTTTAAAATACAATCTCAATTTCAAGTGAAAGAACATTCAATCTGAACATGATGGAACAAATTAGAAAAGTAAGCATTTGATTATTCAGTTCAACAACAAAGCAAGTTTGACAAAAATAAAATGTAAAAATCAATAGAAAAAACAGCTAACCACGCTTGAATAAGTAACGAAGAAAGAGGACCACAATCAAATGGCAGCTAAAATGGGAAAACTACCAAAAAGAAACAAATAACCCGAGCAGATCCTAATTTTAGAAAAAACAAATTTGTAAAATTCTAGGGATTCGTAACAAAATAAGGAACAAAGGATAAACCTTGTTAAATTTCTCCAATTCGCTGGTTGAGGGAGAGGAATTAGAAGGCGCGACGGCGAGGTTGAAGACTTGGGATTTGCTCGGGTTTTGAGTCGATGATAAAGACGTGGGATCTGCTAGGGTTTGAGTCGATAATAGCCAAAATATGATGCTAATGTGATTGAGGTCAGGATTGTTGAAGAGGGAAGAAGATGATATGAGAATTTGTTGAAGAGGGAAGAAGATGAAATGGGGAAAGGAGAAACCACAATGGAGCTTGAGTTCTCAAGGCAGAACGCGATGTCTGAAGTTGAAGAAGACGAAGCGGAGATTTAAAGAAAATGGGGAAAGGGAAAACCGCACCGAATATGGGGGAAACATGGGAGAACGTGGATTGGTTATTCATTTAATTTTTTCATTGTTTATAATCTTAAGTTACTGTTCATATTAGCTGTTTTGTTGTTCTCCTTTAGTAATAAAGAAGTAGATAACCACAGCAGATAATTCAGTCGATTATGAGGTTTCAACTTTCAATATGACTCTTATAATATTAGTTTTATTTTTGAACTGGTTTATCAAAAAAATAATACAATATAATATTTCTTTGGATATTTCTACGAGTGCTCATAGACACTTGTTTGAGAATGAGCGAGATAGACAAAAATGAAAGACAAGCAGGTCCTTTTGTTTTGTGCTAATTTGTCTCATTATCTCTCCCCTCTTTCATCTCTTAAGGAGTGCCTAATGACACCCATTAAATTTTTATCCTATATAAACAGGCGCAGATTCGTTATCAATTTTTAAGATAAAATGAGTTTTAATTTCTGATCATCGCACTGTATTTATCCTTTACTATATTTGATGATGTATATATTTGTACCCTTACGTGCAAGTTTTGCTAATTCAGCTTTTGAGAGGTGTTAGTCACTTTTGTTTTATTTGAAATAGATTGAATTTATATAAAAATCATTAACCGTCAAGACGTTAGATTTGTATTACTATATTATTTATCTTTAAGCTATTAAGATTTTTTTTAAAAAAAATTTATAATAGTGATACCAAGTTTAAGATTTGAGATGAGATACTTACACCTTCAAATGAATGTCGGATGCTTATAAATCTAATGATTACTTTTGTAGCAATTTGACAACTGTCTAATGTTGCACGAGTCTCATCCCACAAAAAAAAGGACAATAAGAAAAAAAACAAGACATTGTACATTTAAACTTTTATTTTCTCGCAATTGCATAAAACATCAAACAATCTTAAACCAACTCTCGGATAGAAAATACTAATGTAAACTTAATCTGCGGCATCACTTCACCGGATCGGGTCTGAATGGTACGTACATCCGACCCGTTTACAGCCCCTCTTGGCAACGAACCCCGCTGCTCAAAGCTTCAACGCTGCGAAGTCCAATTCGACCGAAAATTCTTCTTCTTGCCCTCGCTCTCTCTCATTTTCTAGGGTTTCCACCTACAAATAAAAATGGAAAACTGATCATTTCCCTAATTTCATTGGATTAAGCTCCGATTAGGGTTAGGGCTTGCGAAATGGGGAACATCTTCGTGAAGAAGCCAAAGATCACAGACGTCGATCGAGCGATTCTCTCTCTCAAGACTCAGCGGCGAAAGCTCGGCCAGTATCAACAGAAGGTCCCTTCAATCTGTGGCTTAATTCTCTGTATTTAGATTCGATCAGTGTCTTGTTACTTTAGCGAATCGAGTACTCGCTTTTGCCTATTATCATCTTATCCTAGAAAGTTAACATTTTTGGATCTATTGAATTATCTGATACGCCTGTTGTGAATAATAATTAAGCTAAAAAGATTTTTTTCTCAAAAAAAAAAAAAAAATCGAAAGTTCAAAATTTTGTGCAATTCTGTTATGGCGATGTTTGGTCTGCTTGTTGTCTATTTAGGCTTGTTATAGATGAATGCTGTTGCGTCCGATTCGTCGTTCTTGATTATTTTCTTGTAAAGGTTGTTCCTTAGTTGCACCAAAAAATTGATAACCAATATGGGGAGCCTCATTCTTCTACACGATTAACAGCAGAACCTTGCATATAGCCCTTTCTGTACAGAGCTGCGTCCAGAAGGGTCACTTTTTTTAAAATTATTATCTGCATATTTCCTGTGTATGTGCGCTCATGGGTGCATATGTTAGAAAAAATGCAGGTTAAGAATAGAAATAGAACTTAAGCTAACGATTCTGCAGACAGTGGTTGTTATTATGCGCTATTATGTATACTTACAGTATGCAATTGACGAGAATATTCCACATAAAAAGTTATTTTCCCTTCTACATTTTTTCCTTCCATCCCTCTCTTTCGTTTCCTCCTATTTTCAACCTTCCTGAATTATTTGCCCATTCAGATACCAACTCTTGAAAACCCCTTGCTTGCTGACAGTCTGGCTTCACAATCCTTGACCAAATATTGATATACTTTCGTAACACCGATCTTCATTTGTGTTCAATGCTTTGTGGACCTCTCAGTCATTTCTTCTAGCATCACATTTCTGTTGCTTTGGTCCTCCCAGTCATCACTTTCTGGCATCATATTTCTCATGCTTTGGTTCTGTCTTGGTACTGCTGGCTTCTGTATCGCTTACTTGTCTACTATGAATGATGATATAGATCTTGTTATGTTAGTGTAGGATTATCTTAACACTTTGACATTTTGTTTTCATCAAAGAAAGGCATACACTCAAACTCACTGAAGATATGGCGTGCTTTCACCTTTCTTTTTGATGATTAGTTTCATATTTTTCTTCTACAGCCACTAAGTTCACGTAATTATTGTACAACTTCTCCATAAATATGCTTCCTAGCGAATTGGTAGCGCACATGTTTGTGCACATGTTATCTTTCACAGCTGTTTTACTTGGGACTCATCAACAGCTATATTGTAATTCTTTTTAACTGTTTTATTGTTATATCAGTCAGTGGTTATAGAATTGTGAACCACTCAAAATTGAGTTAAACTTTTGAGTGAAGTCTGGGTTTATGTGACAGTGGTCAATCCCTTGCTTAGTTTTGCTTGTTAGGCATTATTTGGATTTTGCACAGCTTATATATCTGTATAATTAAATAGCAGTAACTTGGTTATAAGCATCGGCGTTAGTTCTATGCAGATTGCTAGTTGTTTGATGAGGATTTTTTTAACAAAAAAAAAGTTTTTAGATGTCATGTTATGGTTGTACTTTTCCAACTCTATTAACTGCTCTAACCATTTGCAGTTTGGCACTTTATTTTATTCGACATTTTAGCATCCTTAATAATTTTCTTTTTGTGTCGAAATATTACCATCAGACATCAGCAGTCACCTGATGATAAAAGCATTTTGACTTGCCACTTTAGATTTAGTTGTTTGTTTATTTCAAATATTCTGGTTCCCTAATATGTTCCTTGCCAAAGATATTTAGTGTGTCATGTAATCTTTCATCTTTTTTACCCTATACTATCACTCAATAGTCAATATGGTAGGGTTGCGCTTCCCTGCATATTTATGGAGAAGTTGTTCTAGCTGTATTTACATTTTTTATAGACATTTTTCCCTTTCCAGATATAATTTCTGGGGAGTTAATCCCCAGCTAACAGAATTACAACATCATTTAGAATTATGTAAAATGGACAACATACATAAAAAAGGGTCTAATCTAAATCCCTAAACCAGAATAAACCCAAATGATAAAGACTTTCCTCAACCCAAAATGAAAGCCATGCCCAACAAAAGACAGAAAAAGATATGTTATAACAAATACGAACTTCCACGAAGTTTTTACCTTGAAGACATGGAAATCATGCTATATAAAGATAGTAATCTCAAAACAACAGAGAAAGCCGGGGTTAAACTCTGATCTATGACAGCAATCTCCTCTCACAATGATCTTCACCCGAATCTCAACTTCTGAAGTAAACCTGTAGGTAGACATAGTGTTAGGATTGGCCACACCCACATTCCAACAGTCTGCTTACATCATCTCCTCTACGTCTTTGCCTCAAATGTATATAAACTCTGATAGGAACAATGTCTTTTTGTGCCAATATCCATGCATTGATTAGAATCGCAACTCCTTTTGGTCCCGTAGACACCTTCAGCTTCCTTTTTGCCTTGTCATAGTATTTACTTAGCTGCACGTATATGACAATCTGCTGTCTGTCTGTCATTACTCATGACTAGAAACACTTCACACCTTTTTGTTAGGTTTTTGTGAATCTCCAATTAAGAATATTTTCTTTCCAAACATCTTGTTAATGTCTTCTCTTTTAGTTATTGTCCTTGCCTTTTTGTTGTTTTAGATGCTGGTCATTAATCTTTTCTAATTTAGATCATGACTTTTTGTTTATTTTTGCTAAACCTGGTTTCGGTTGTTCTTTGCCCTTTCTTTAGCATATCAGAGTTTCCTTGGAAAAGTTGTACTATATGCTCCCTTAGACGGTCTGTATGACCTGTAAAATGTTATGCGTAAAGCACTTGTCAGTTGTAATATATAGGACGTGATATTCAAATGGTACTCCTATTAATTCCCAGCTTGAAGTTGTGATTGAAGCTGAGAAGCAAGCTGCAAGAGATTTGATCCGGGAGAAAAGAAAAGACAGGGCATTGCTTGCACTAAAGAAGAAAAAGTCTCAGGAGGAACTATTGAAGCAAGTTGATACTTGGCTCCTCAATGTTGAACAACAAGTATGTATTTGAGCTTAGAGGAATGTATAATGCACGTCTCTTTCACCTGTTAGCGTCTTTTAGGCATATTGTTGTGACATTGTTACTGTGGTTTCCCATCCATTTATATCCATTGTTATATTAATTTTGTTGGTTTTTCAGCTGGCAGATATTGAATTGACCAGCCGCCAACAAGCTGTTTTTGAAAGCTTAAAGGCGGGGAATAATGCAATCAAAGCTATACAAAGTGAGATCAACTTGGAAGATGTTCAGAAATTGATGGATAATACAGCTGAAGCAAAGGCTTACCAAGATGTGAGTTTTATTACATATATTATCCTTTTGCATTAGTAGTTCTTCTAGTTGAACCTCCATAGTCTTCTTTTGACTTTCAAAGTAATTAAAAAAAAGTGCATTCAGATGTTTAAAGCTACTATGAGCATGTTCCGATCAGCGCCTTTCTGCATAAAAATAGACATTTCAAGCATTTTTTAAAAACAAGTACTGTTAATATCTTTTCATCTTCATCTTCTTAAGTGAGTCTTTATGGGGTTATAGCTGCTAAGTTTGTACTTGTTTTGCAACTTTTTAGCATATATTCAGTACTCCAGAAGACGCTTTACCTAATCTGTGATGTTTGTATACAACAAGCATTTTCAGTTTCCTTCTTAACTCTAGTTGCTCAATTAATCGTTAAGTTAAAAGGAATAGAAGTGCTTGGCTTTGTGGCCGCTAAATTAGGTTTCAGTTTGGGTGAAGGGATTATGACTGTTTTACCAGTAGTTGAGACTCATTTTGGAGACGTTTCAGCTTATATTCCTACTAATATAATTTCCATTACAAATGGGCAAGTATTCCTATCCACATATTTTTATAGCTTTCAGTTCTCCAGATCTAAATTTCAGTATTCCAGAGCAAACATCGAGCCTGCATTTCTTGGGTTTTATTATCTCCCTATTTGTACACTTAAAAAGCTTGCCTTACGGCCGTACTCTACTCTATTATTCTCTTATTTAACCTGGAAGTCTTTCGGTCCAATCTATGTAGCCGAATATTTCAACAAAGGTATACCTATGTCAGATACATATCTTTTACTTGAAAACTTAGATAGTTGATGGATGCACGTCAGACTCTTTACACCTTATCCACAACTTTACAATTTACTTGATTTTTAAATGTGGGCTTTATGTAGTTTGTCCAGATTCTTAAAAATAATATGATTATTCTCGTAACTGTTGATTTGTATACTGGAGGATACGTGATAATATCTAAGACATGATGCTCCTTTGATTTTTCTATTGCTACACATTTGTGCTAGAGATAGCAAAAATCAACAAACACAGGCACATGTATAATTTAGTATACTCATTTCCATAGCTTGTTTCCATACTGTGTGCATTGTATGTGCATGTGTATGTTTTGTACTCTTTCTTTTTTGTGTATCCATGTAATACCCATGTCCTGATTTTGTTTTTCTTTTTCTGAATCCTTTTTATCTCCATACCTGTATCCCATAATACCCATATCCCTTATTTATTTGTTGTTTCTGTGCTTCTCAATGTGTCAACATGTCATTGTGCTATTTCTCATTCTTATCTTTTGTTGACCTTCTATGATTGTAGGGATTTGACGAGAATAAGCACCTATGGTACAATTGAACAGGAAATATAAATTTATTCAGTTTTCTTTTACTGTTAGCATAATGTTTTTTTCTTCATGTCGTCCTTAGTCCTTATCTTCTACTTATTTTTCATTATGTGTGCTATGATCATCCTCTTTTAGATCGAAACACTTGCTTCTTCATTGTATTACTTGTGAACTTGTTATCATCTTTCATGTAGCATCTTAATTTTTTACAATCTTTTTGCTCAATTATATTTGCTTTCTGTTTCACTGATAGTTTAGTGCATTATATCAGGAAAGATTCACATAGTCACCTTATTATTATCTCTCCATCCCAAATTATTTGCTGCTCTGCGGTCTTCCTTTCACCCTTCTATTTATATCTTCTGGGTCTTTGACTCACATTTTTTACTTGTGATTGAAGGAAATAAATGCAGTTCTAGGGGAGCGCCTATCTGCTGAAGATGAGGAAGATGTTTTAGCTGAATTTGAGAACCTGGAAAGTGAGGTATGTTTCATAGCTTTTTCAGAAAAGAAAGTATTTAAGCTTTTGCTATTGGATAGAAGGAAAATATTTATTTATTTCTCTCTTTAACTGTCAAGAATGTATCAAACTAATAATTTGAACTTAGAAATGAAAAAGTACACGACATAATTTCTTCATCACCATAATGCAAGGCACTGTTAAATTTATGCATTATTTGCACCAGAGACCTTCATTTTATTAGAAACAATATTTTGATGTGTTTACATTTAGATATATTTGTTGAACGATGCCCAGAAGAATGCCAATAAGTGAAAAATAAGCATGTGAAAATACTAAAAATAAGCATGTGAAAATATCAATCACGTCTGAGCTCAAAGTAACAGTGTCAATAGTTACCAAGGGTATCTAACCAATTGTCATTGGTTTGAGAAATTCTTCATTAAATAAAGATATAATGAGCATGATGCAGTGAAATTGATTCAGAGCTCAACATAGAAACCTGGACATGGATGTTTTGCCTAGAGGGACTAATATGAAATTCTAGTGTATACCTAAAAGGTTGAAAAGCCAGAGTTCAACTACGAGAATGGTGTGGCTTGCACATATGAGGATCTGACACCAAGTAGAAGGAAAACAATTAGAATGGTGTTTCTTGAATGGATGGAAACATGCAGTTGGCTTCCTTGCCAATAGGTGGAAGTTTGCCACATATGCAATGTCGATCCGAAGCAAACATGACTGTGTTGTGAAATTAGAGTTAGGAGCCAAAATGTAGACTTGTGGGGGGTTTTTGTTCACATTGGAGGCAGGTATTCGGCGCTCGCATTCTATTAGGTTTTTCCCCTCATTTGTCGAAAACTTTTGATTCCTTTCAACCAGTAGCGCTTATGATATTGTCAAGATAAAGCGAGGAGGATGTACATTATTAATCCCATATTGCAAGCTGTTGCTTTTCTTCTTTCATCCTATACCACAAAAGGGGTCACATATCAGCATGCATATTATGGTTCTCTACCCCTTGAAAAAGCAACTCTTTTGTCCAAAAAATTCCTAACTCAACAGTTCATAATAAAGAAGGACGAACAACTAAATCTTATCTTACAACCGAAAATTTTTGTTTTCCTTCTCTTCTTTTTTGCAGATCACCCTTCAAGATCTGCCCGCAGTTCCTGCCGCAGAGGTGCCTGTCGCCAAGGAAGCAGAAGAAGCTCATGCTGATGAGGAACCCGATCTTCCGGATGTGCCATCCAAGACCCCAGTTATAGCAGAAGAGAACTCCATTAGAGCTCCTTCTGAAAGAAAAGGTCTCCTCTCACTCTTACCAAATCAACAAAGTGTTTATTGTAATCCAATCTAGGGCTCATATCCGATTGTAAAATTGTATTGCAGTTCTGGAGGAGCCGCTACCAGCCTGATCAAGGGTGCTAAGCAAACCGATGATTGCAGCTCATTTGCTCGTCTTGTTGGTTCTCGTTTTTGTAAAGTGTGTAAGATATGTACTCGATTCTTTTTCACTCGATTGTTTTCTTGCCTCATGTAGCTAAACCAAGAACAGAATAACATAAACTCTCTAAATATTTTCAATCCTTCGTCTGTTGGATTTTTATTCAGAGTGTGGCGTAAAGAGAAGCAATCTTGTATTACTGCGAAGCTTTTTTGGCATGTGAAATAATATGCAATCATGTGTTCTTCTAGCTCATCTGCTTTGTTGATTCTGTGAGAAATGATGTGGGAAGTTTTTGCTTTATATCAACTGAGACATGTTTGATTTAATCTAATAAATCTAATTGTGGACACATATGATTAATCATTGTGTATTGCTATCGTTTCAGGATAACCCACTAAAGTGATCAATTAAGTTGGGTTAATGGGTATTTAAATAAGTCATGGGGTTATATGTGCAGATACCAGGTTGTAATTGTGATTTATTGAGGGGCTAAATTACAAAAGTACAACATCTATAAATAAGGGGTTATGGTCCCTAACCTAGGGTTACAACTTCTCTAATTCTCTTCACCCCCATCTGAAGAGAGAAATTCGGCTAAGAGAGAACCCTAAGGTTAGAAGATCATCAAAACCCAAAATCAAGATCTCTACTATGGATTCAGGTATAAGCTTTCGCTCTTATGATTTTTGTTTAATCTCTTTGAATTAATCATGGCTATATGGTTTTAAGATCTCAAGTTCTAGATCTAACAAGTGGTATCAGAGCCATCTTTGATTTGTTCTTAGAGATTAAGATTAAAATTGGGTTTTTTGATCTTAAAAATCTTTGTTTTTGATTGAGATCCGTTCTCGGATGAACAGTATTTTGTTCGGATGAACAGTGTTTTGAAAATTTTCGGATGAACAACGTTTTGAAAATTTTCGGATGAACAGTAACTGGAAAATCGTCGGTGAACGGTAACTTTTGGGAATTTTTTGGATTTTTCTTTGATTTTTCCTTCATTTTTTTCCGATTCTGGATCGGTTTTGAAAATAAAAATCAAAGTTTTTTGTGTTTGTCGGCGGCGGTTTCAGTTTGAAACCCTAAGGGTTCGTGGCGAAAATTAAGGAGGTGATTACCTCAAACGAACTTCGCGTTCGTTCAATTTTAACCGAGCTTCGCGCTCAACGAACCTCGCGTTCGTTCTAAGGTGAACCTCGCGTTCAACTCAGGTGAGCGTCAAGCTCAATTTTAACGAACCTCGCGTTCGTTCTAAGGAGAACCTCGCGTTCAACTCAGGTGAGCGTCAAGCTCGATTTTTTAACGAACCTCGCGTTCGTGCTTCAGACGAACCTCGCGTTCGTGCTTCGGACGAACCTCGCGTTCGTGCTTCAGACGAACCTCGCGTTCGAACTTCAGCCGAACCTCGCGTTCGAAATTCAGCCGAACCTCGCGTTCGAACTTCAGCCGAACCTCGCGTTCGAACTTCAGCCGAACCTCGCGTTCGAACTTCAGTCGAACATCGCGTTCAGTGAACCTCGCGTTCAAATTTTAAACGAACCTCGCGTTCGTTCTCAAAAAACGAACCTCGCGTTTGTTCAGTACTCATATTTTAACGAACCTCGCGTTCGTTCCTAAGTTGAACCATGCATTCATTTTCAGACGAACCTCGCGTTCATGCTTAAGTGAGTCTCGTACTCAAATACAGTCGAACCTCGCGTTCGAATTCAAGCGAACTTCGTGTTCACTATGGTTAAGCCTCAGTTTATTCATGGGTCCACTATGGTATACTTAATTTATTAAGTTATGGGCCCTAATTAAGCTGTGAGACCCCAATTAAGTTCAGTTGATTTAAATTAAAATTTTAATTTAAATCTAATTCGGTTTTTTAATCAATTATTTAATTCAAATATTATGACACTAAGGTATTAAGGTTGTCTCTCACTCCAAGTGATTAATTGAAACAAGAAGTTGCCAAAGTAACCTCTCTTGTGTAGATTGTTCATGAGGAATGTGAGATGTTTGTGTGTATGCTTTCGTGTAAATATTTAATCGGTACAAAGGAAGGTTAATATTTATTTAGACTGTATACACATCTGCGATGATAAACGTGTGACAATTATAAGGTTTACATGTGAATAATGATTCGATCCAAAGATAGTTTCATTATTTGACATGAGTTATTGTCAATGTTTGATCATTGCAACAAGATATCACTTATAAGTTAATATTACTGTCCAAAGACTTGATATTAATGTTATGCCGGTATCTTGGATGGGGATTGTCATTATTTGAATTTTATTGATTATGGTTATTGATGTGAGCATCTTTTATTTTATTTCAGCTAATGCATCTGCTGCAACAATTTCTGCTAACATCAACTCAATTCCCATGCTAAATGGGTCAAACTTCAAGGTTTGGAAAGAGAACATATTAATTGTTCTTGGCTGCATGGATCTTGACTATGCATTAAGAACTGAACAACCCCAACCTCTCAATGCGATAGCACTCCTGATGCAAAGAAGGAGCATGAGAAGTGGGAGCGTTCAAATCGCATGAGTCTTATGATCATTAAGCGCGGTGTTCCGGAAGCCTTCAGAGTCATAGAATCCGAAGGGATTACTAAGGCTAAAGATTTCCTTGCCGAAATTGAAAAGCGTTTTGCGAAAAACGATAAGGTAGAAACAAGCACGCTTTTAGCTCGCTTGATTTCGATGAAGTATAAGGGCAAAGGAAATATAAGGGAGTACATTATGGAAATGTCTCATATTGCTTCAAAACTTAAGGCACTTAAACTCGATCTTTGTGATGAGTTATTAGTGCATCTGGTTCTGTTGTCTCTTCCTGCACAGTTTAATCAATTTAAAGTCAGTTATAACTGTCAAAAGGAGAAATGGACTCTAAATGAGCTCATTTCATACTGTGTGCAAGAAGAAGACAGGTTGAAGCAAGATAAGACAGAAAGTGCTCATTTGGCCTATGCCTCTAAGGATAAGGGCAAGAAAAGGAAGAATGATAAGGAAGCTGCTAAGGGTCCAGTTGAGAAGAAACAACATAAGGATAATCAGGGTTGTTTCTTCTGTAAGAAACCTGGACATATGAAGAAGGACTGTACAAAATATCACGCTTGGCGTGATAATAAGGGTACGTTCCTTTCTTTGGTCTGTTCTGAGGTTAATTTAGCTTCAGTACCTAGAAACACTTGGTGGTTAGACTCTGGTGCTACTACTCACATAAGTGTTTCTATGCAGGGTTGTCTGAGCTACCGAAAGCCAAGTGATGTTGAAAGACACATCTTTGTGGGCGACGGTCAGTCAGTAGATGTGGAAGCAATTGGGCATTTTAGGTTGCTATTAGGAACTGGTTCTTATTTGGATTTAAAAGATACTTTTGCAGTACCGTCTTTTAGACGGAATTTGATTTCAGTTTTTGTATTGGACAAATCAGGTTATTCTTGTTCATTTGGAAACAATCAATTCAGTTTATCTTTTAATTCAAATGTTGTGGGAACCGGTTATTTAAGTACTTATGACAACCTATATTTGCTCGATACAATTGCTTCTTATAATGAATCCTTGCATGTGGAATCACGTGGTACTAAGCGTAAATTAAATAAGGAAAATTCGGCGTCATTATGGCATAAGCGCTTAGGTCATATCTCAAAAGGTAGAGTTGAGCGTTTTGTGTCTGATGGCATTTTAGATTCCCTTGATTTTTCGGACTTCGACGTATGTGATGAATGTATCAAGGGAAAACAGACCAAAGTGAAGAGATTAGGTGCCAACAGATCTTCGGATGTCTTAGAATTGATACATACGGATATTTGTGGGCCATTCCCTACGGAATCCTGGAATGGTCAACAATATTTTATATCATTCATAGACGATTACTCACGTTATGGGCACCTATATCTCATTCATGAAAAATCTGAGTCTCTGGACATGTTCAAAACCTATAAAGCTGAAGTTGAGAATCAACTCAACCGAAGAATTAAAACCGTTAGATCTGATCGTGGTGGTGAGTACTACGGCAGATATGATGGTTCAGGTGAACAACGTCCAGGACCATTTGCTAGATACCTAGAGGAATGCGGTATCGTCCCACAGTACACCATGCCGGGTTCACCTAGCATGAATGGTGTAGCTGAAAGACGAAATAGGACTCTTAATAATATGGTAAGAAGTATGATTGCTCATTCTTCTTTACCAGAGTCACTCTGGGGAGAAGCACTTAAGACAGCAGCTTACATTCTGAACAGAGTACCAAGTAAAGCAGTTGCTAAAACACCTTATGAGCTTTGGACTGGTCGAAAGCCCAGTTTAAAACACTTACATATTTGGGGATGTCCAGCTGAGGCAAGGCCTTATAGGCCAAATGAAAAGAAATTGGACTCCAAAACAGTTAGCAGCTACTTTATTGGTTACTCTGAACGCTCTAGGGGCTATAAGTTTTATGATCCCACACTAAGGAATATTTTTGAGACGGGAACAGCAACATTCTTTGAGGATGTTGAGTTTGGGGGGAGAAATAAGGTTAGAGACATTACTTTTGAGGATGAATTGGCTTCAGATCCAATCCATACAGTTACTTTTGACAATATTCAGGTTCCTATACCTGTTGTTGCTCAAGAAGTAAATCCGGAACCTCAAGATAACAATGTTGATCAACTCCCTGTTCCAGAAGAACAAACTCAACAACCTCAAGAACCAGTGCCATTAAGGAGATCCACGAGAGAAAGGAGAAATGCTATTCCGGATGATTATGTTGTATTTCTCCAAGAACATGAGGAAAGTAGTGGAATGTTGGAAGATGATCCAATCAACCTCCTTCAGGCCATGAAAAGTTCTAACTCTCAACAGTGGATTGATGCCATGAATAAAGAGTACAAGTCTATGCAAGACAATAAGGTTTGGGAACTTGTCCCGTTACCAGAAGGTGCAAAACCAATTGGTTGTAAATGGATTTTTAAAACCAAGCGGGATGCAAACGGTAATGTGGAGAGGTATAAGGCACGTCTTGTGGCTAAAGGCTATACTCAGAAGGAAGGCATTGATTATACAAAGACTTTCTCTCCGGTTTCATCGAAAGACTCTTTCAGAATAATCATGGCACTTGTTGCTCATTATGGTCTTGAGTTACATCAGATGGATGTTAAGACTGCATTTCTCAATGGCGACATTGATGAGATGATCTATATGGTGCAACCAGAAAACTTTGTGTCGGGAGACCCAAAGAATATGGTATGCAAATTAAGGAAATCCATCTATGGACTCAAGCAAGCTCCTCGTCAATGGTATCACAAGTTTCAACAAATAGTTATCTCGTTCGGTTTTGAGATGAACATTATTGATGACTGTGTATATCACAAGTTCAGTGGGAGTAAGTATATCTTTCTGGTTCTGTATGTCGATGACATATTGCTTGCCACTAATGATATAGGCATGTTGCACGAAACCAAGAGATTTCTATCAAAGAATTTTGAGATGAAAGATCTTGGGGACGCCTCTTTTATATTAGGGATCCAGATACATCGAGATCGCTCTCGGGGTATTCTTGGATTATCACAAAAGAGCTATATCGATAAGGTACTTAAAAGGTTTGGCATGCAAGACTGCAGACCAGAAGATACCCCTGTTGCTAAAGGAGACAAGTTTAGTCTCAATCAGTGCCCTAAAGGTAACCTTGAAATTCAGGAAATGCAGAAGATTCCTTATGCTTCGGCTGTAGGAAGTCTAATGTATGCTCAGGTATGTACGCGTCCGGATATTGCGTACATTGTTGGGATGTTAGGCAGATACTTAAGCAACCCTGGTTTGGATCACTGGACAGCAGTCAAAAGGGTTATGAGGTATCTTCAGAAAACAAAAGATTACATGCTCACATACAGAAAATCAGAAAATTTGGAGGTCATTGGGTATTCGGATTCTGATTTTGCTGGATGCCAAGATAGCAGAAAGTCTACATCAGGCTACATTTATATGTTAGCAGGAGGAGCTATATCATGGAAAAGTGTCAAACAAACACTAGTAGCTTCCTCCACTATGGCAGCAGAATTTGTAGCTTGCTATGAGGCATCCAATCAGGGAATATGGCTGCGAAATTTTGTCACGGGACTGCGCATTTTGGAAAATGTTGAAAGACCACTAAGGTTGTATTGTGACAATAAATCTGCAGTAATGTATTCAAATAACAACAGGAGCTCAATTAAGTCAAAGCATATTGACATTAAGTTCCTGGTTGTGAAAGAAAGGGTACAGAGTGGACAGATATCCATAGAGCACATTGGGACAAACTCCATG
>BQKN01066596.1:61843-100743 GCA_022839385.1 Asparagus kiusianus
ACACACACACGCTAAGTATAAGTGAAACTATAGGGCATCCAAGTGCAACTAAGACACAATTTTGTGTCTCATAATGATCATGTTTTATTTTTAAAAATAACATAAAATAAATGACCTTAATTAGTATTTGGATGATATAGTTGTAGAATATACTAATCAGATTCAGTTGGAGATCGTATGTATTACTTCCCAGCTACAAACAAATTAGACACACCCATTACAAGCTTTAATTAGCATTAAGATTTATCTACATACTAAAACAATCGGGGTTAGTACTGTAGTTATGCACTATTCATAGCTACAGTGCACCCCCATTAACCATAAAGTTTTTTCATTTTGTTTTTTTTTCTCCAGTCAATTACATGATTTTTGAGTTTCTTTTATTCTTCTTATTTTTGGTTGAGATTTAATTAGGCTGGGAAAATCTCTAACAATTACTTTATTTTTTTTAATGAAAGTTTTTAGTGATTGAAGTTGGATAGTGTTATTGAGTTTTCTTTGCTCACGTTTGTCTTTGTCTAGATCAATTGCTGGTTTGTATCAAATTATCAATGCAGAATCTGCTTTTCCTAAGAAATAAATTACAAAGAATATTAGCAAAGTAGAATTTGCAATTATGAACAATAAACGTTATAACTGCAACTGTTCTTTCATGTCGTAATTCTATATAATAGTGTTTCCTTCATATTCGTCATCTATGCTATTTGCTAAAGATAGAAGGGTTATTGTGTCATTTAGTCTTAAGTAGAGAATGGGGTTTTCTGATATTAATCCCTTCAATCTTTCACATTTTAAATTTAGGACCCCAAATCACTGAAATTTAAATAGGGCCGCCGAAACTTAAGTTATTTCGAATTAGTCCTCAAATTATTTAAATTCCCATCGGGTCCTCCAAGTCTCATAAAAAAAGTTGTTTGAATTGAGTTCCTCTAATCAAGAGTAGAAATAACAATTGGAGAAATTAATTGAAACAATTTATAAGAACGGGGGACAATAATTAATTGTATTTTTTTTTAATGATTTAAAAGAATAATTTAAAACAACTTACAAATTAGGGAACCTCATAGCAATTTTAATGATTTCAAGGAGTAATAATACGAAAGATTTAAGGGGCTAATAAGAAAAGTTATATTACATATCTAATCACCCATATCAAATCATTTCTACGTCGCGTTTTCACTTAGGGTCTGTTTGGTTATTTCCTAAAAACCAAGAAATGGAAATGGAAAAGGTGAAAATCTTAAAATGTACTATTTCCTCCATTTCCATCACTAAGAGCATCTCCAAGGGGCCGGAAAAATCCGGCCCCTTAGCTAAATTAAGGGAGTTTTAAGGGATATGGCCTCCAATGGACCGGAAAACTTCTCCCTTCACCCCAAGTCCCTAAACTTTCTCCCTAGATTAAGGGGAAGGTTAAAGTCCCTTAACCTTCCCCTTACAATTTTTATAATAATATATTTTCTTTTAGTGTTAATTTATGTGTTATTAAATTTAGTTAATGTATAGTTAATTTGAAATAATATAATTAAATTAATGTATAGTTAATTTAATTTGATTAATATTTTTTAAAATGTACCTCTTATAATTTTTTATTATAATTTTTTATTAATATTTTTTATTAATTATAGGTTGTTTTTTCTAGTATAAAGTGTTTTCTAATATAGGTTTTTTTTCTAATATAGGCTGTTTTTTATTAATTAATTATTTTTAGTTATTAATATTTAATTATTTATTCATTTATAAATAAACTACATATTTAATTAAATCTTAATTCATAAAATTAAAAAACTAAATATAATTAATTAAGGGGTAGGGGTTTTTTAAGGGGAACCATTGGAGAAGAACCAATCCCTTCCCCAATAGTACCCGTAAATTAAGGGACATCCAAGGGAACCCTTGGAGATGCTCTAAAAAAACTCACCCACAACATCCAATAAAATATTATTTTTCATCCAACAACTCATCCACATCATCTAATAAAATATTATTTTCATCTAACCACTCATCCATCACATCTAATAAAATATTATTTTCATCTAACAACTCATCCATCACATCTAATAAAATATTATTTTTATCCAAACATCACTCAACTCATCTCTTCTCATCATTTCAAATCACTCATATCATCCAATAAAATATTATAACAATTCACCTCATCTCATTGACATTTTATTTCTTTGTTTTCATCCCAAAAAATTGTGAAAACACTTTTCCTAAGTGTGGGTCACATCATCCAATAATACAATGACAACTCATCTCATCTCATTTCATTTCTTATTTTTAAAAATGAACCAAACAAAAGAAAGGAACAAACTACAGGAAATAGGTTTCTTATAATTCATTTCCTTATTTTTTTGGCCAACCAAACAACATCAAAACTAGTTTTCTTAAAAAATCACTCACATCATCCAATAATAATGTGACAACTAACATCATTTCATCTCCATTTTTTTGATTTCCTTCTTTTTTTAGCCAACCAAACACTCCCAAACCAATTCTTCATTTTAATAGTTTTCCATTTCTTTGATTTCCCTCTTTTTTTAGTCAAACAAACAGGCCCTTACTCCCATGTAAGGTTGTTCAAACGGGTCGGTCCGACCCGAATTTTGAGGTTTGGACCGGGCAAAATGTCTAATCCGAACCGGGACCCAGGGTGCTCTCACTGAGATCTCCGGCACGAGCTTTTTCAAAGTTTGAGCTCCCTCAGCTTCTTGTAGTCCACGGCAGACGGCTCGAGCTCCCTCAGCATAAGGATGCAGTTAACATTCTTAAATTTACTTATAAATTCATATAAAATTTTATATCTGTCCTCTCATAATTTTTTTTTTAAAATGCACCTCAAAGCCTAAGCTATTAAAAAACACTAAAAAAATTAATGGCGATTTGAATTAACCTATTAGAAAGTAAAAATTCATTTCAAGTTCCAATAATAAAATATATATTTCCGTTATACACTACATAGTTTACTAATATGTTTTTATTTTTTGATAAATAGACACTTATTCCCCGCTGAAATTTTTTATGAGTTCGGCACTACTTGTGTTCTCGTGAAGGGAAGAGAACCCATAAATATTATATAATAAGATCGGCACCGAGTTTTCAAATCTAAATATTCATAAACTACTAGAAATTGCTCCTAATAATGTTGATGATGGTTGAGATTTAAGAACGGAGAGGATAACAGGTCGGGTAAATTTTGAAGACCCGAACACCGCCCTGACTGCTAAAAATAGTCGTGGGCCCAAAGTGGCGCGCTAAAAGGCTGCCGCAAGTAACGATTACGGGCCGCGCTGCGAATCTTCGCGGGCACGCGTTGCTTTTTCCATTCGCCCCTTTTTATTTTAGGGGTTGTTTTGTTCAAAACAAGAAAATTTATAGGAAAATTTTTAAAAGTATTATAGGAATTTTTTTTGTACTTTTTAAAAGTATTATAGAAAATAATTCATAGGAATTTTTTTTAAAATATTTTATAGGAAATGTTTTTTTTATCAAAAATATGATTTTCTTGTATTTTTTAAAACTATTATAGGAATTTTTTAAGAAATCAAAAAGTACCAAATTTTTTTTTGTACTTTGTTTGTTTGGTTCAAAACAAGAAAATGACTAATAACTTTATAGAAAATAACAAGATTTTTTTTTTCTGGGTATGGTCAATGAGTACCGTCAATGAGTTTTATTATTTAAATAATGAGGTATCAGATTTCTTGGTGATTTCCGCCCGTTTTGAGAGAAAATTAATTTCTGTAAAATTTGATACTTTTCTTTACTTTATAAAAAATATTTTTGTAAATTTTTTAAATCAAACACAGTTTACGAAAATTTATAAAAAAAATTAATTACAGAAATGTCATTATCAGTTCTTTTGAGAATACTTCTCTATAAAATTGTTGAACCAAACACCCCCTTAGACAAAGTAAAACCTGAAAAATGATTTTTTTTCACGGATCAAGTTCTTATAGGTATCCACACATTCATGAACCAAGCTCTTCGATTTAGGATTTTCATGTCAATTTTGTTGTTATAATAACATTTTAAACCCTAAAGTATATAGATGCAGCTATGCAATTGAATGTGTGCTTGACAACCATTACATCACTATTTTCATCACGACCATTATGCTTTGATTGTCTTTTATAAAAAAAAAATAAATAAATTATAATCAATATATTTAATATTTTAGCAGTATAGCTCAAGAAGCATTATATTCAGACATCTCTTTGTGTACCCTTACTCCTATATATGTTGTTTCTCTGACTACCTGCAACAACGCACATCCTCAATTGTTAATGCTAATTAATAGTAAATTTACCTCATCATGCTTACTATATTTAAAATTACATGTTCAGAAAAATCTTTTTATAGTCAATATTCTCCTCGACTATTTTGAATATTTTATTTAAATTTTAATCCATTATAATCACCCATGTGAATTACTTACATGCCAATAATTTTTAAAAAAATAAGATTAATATGTTATAATATATGAAGTATTGTAAAAAACCTAAAAAGTTTTAAATATTGCACAAAACATCCTTAAAAGTTTAAAATTACATAAAATATCCAGACATTTCTTAACTTAAAATAACAAACATGAAATCTGAAAATCAACAGCAGTCATTAAAGAATTAAAAATTTGCAATTGATAACCTTAATATTTTAAAAACTATAAAAACACCCTCAAAAGTTCATATAATAAAAAACACCCTGAAATTCTAAAATTTCAAAACTTGCGAACAATAAAAAATAAATTCAAGGAATTACCATTAGACACTAAAAATTTAAAATTTATAAAGAATAATCTTAAAGTTATAAAATTACAACTCCTTCAAAAATTAAAAATCACAGAGAACCCTAAAATTTAAAATCTTATAACCAATGCATATCAAATCTCAAAATTATCAGCACACCACTAAAAATTTAATTTTTGCAATAAACAATCTAATATTTTAATAATTATAAAAAATACCTTTAAAATTCAGAGTTGCAAAAAATATTCTGACATTCGAGAACTTGCCGCCAGTACATGAAGCATGAAAATGACAAGCACTCAACTTAAAATTTAATTTTTTTAAAAAACACTCTCAATGTTTTAAAGCTTGCAAAACACACCCTTAAAAAATAAAAATCACAAAAAAGCGACTAAAATTTCAAAAATAGAAAAAAGAGAGTAGTTGTTTGATATTCTTTTATTAAAATATGTAAATTTAAATTTTAATTTAAGGTTTTGCTATTCTTTTCCGGCATCTAAAAATAGTCTAATTTTATCGAAAAATATAGAGGTGGGGAAGGATTGATAACATCTCAATAAAAAATAAAATAGAAGGAATAAAATGCACTATTTTCTGAATATTTTATAGAATGTTTTTTGAGTAAATTAGGAATCTTTTGAAGGGATTTTCATAAACATTTTTAGTGCTTTTATATGCTTATGTGGATGCTTTTATTATATAAATTAGCATTAATCTTTAGTTTCTGATTTTTTAATGTCTATCAAGGATTAGGAACAAACTCCATATTATCTTTTGTGTCATTTTAGCCCACTTTTAACCAATCATCTTGTCTTGTTAGCTTTAATTATTCATTTTTATTTTAGAAACGTTATTTTATGAAGTGTTTTTCACTTTTGCAATGCTATACTTTTTCAGGTCAAGCTTGGTTTCATGTCAGTCTCAATGACATGATAATTCAAATTAATTTCGGATTCCATTTATTTCTTGTCAAATTAATTATTAGTATAAATTTTTTAATTGGGTGTAGTTTATTTAAACGAACATTAAAGAAAATAGATAATCACAATGCTAAAGTTTAGAGATATAAGTAAGCAAAAACCATCAAAGTGGAACCGAAGAACAAGTTTTAATAAGGAAATAAAACCAAATATACTTAATCATGATATTTAACCACGCGCCATGCACGTGCATAAAACCTGGTATTAAAAAATGTGTAAGTAAAAATTATAGCCACCTGAAAAACTAATAATATTTAAATCTATCAATGTGATGATTAAACATTATTCCAAATTCTAGTTCTATGCGGGCGTTCGCACCCTTCATCTACAGATAGATGGCACCCCTGTAATAAAACGAAAAAGCAAGCCCATTCTCGGCCGCTCCCTCACCCTTTCGGGTATTTTCTCGTGACGCTTTTCTTCGCTCTTTGCTTGAGACCTCAGCTTCTCTCAAATTCCCTCCCTTTATTTCCCTTTTTAAATAAAAAAGAGATCCCTTCGTCTCTTTCTCTTCAATGTCGAAACCCTAACCCTAACCCTAGATGGGGAACAAGATGTGCGTGAGCCGCCGGCGGGCGGTGGCGGAGCGGTTCACGAGGCCACAGCGGCTTCTCCGGCAGCCGTCCGACGTGGACTACAAGAAGCTGAGGAAGCTCATACTTGCAAAAAAGCTCGCGCCTTGCTTCGATGCCGTTGAGGAGTCTCAGATCGACGGCGATCTCGAGGAGTGCCCCATTTGCTTCCTCGTAAGAGAAGAAATTTACAGTTCCTTTGCCCCTAGTTTGCTTCAGTTTTGCTTAATTTCCAATTTTCCATAGCTGACTGTGTGATTGTTTAGACATCAGATATGGCTAATTTGTTGTTTTTTTTTGTGTTTTAATTACGTTTCTAGCTTTTTTTTAAGCAACTTTTTTTTGGAGAAACCTTCATATTTTCTATTTCCTTCTGATTTTTCATATTATTATAGCCTTTGTTTGAAATGAAAATTCGTTGTATCTGTAATCTCGCTAATTCAGAAGGGTATCAAATCATTTCCTCTACTTTTCTTCAAATTCTTCTATTATTTTGCAATGTACTCATTTATTTTTCTCTGTTGGTAGTACTGTGTGATTGGAATTTGTTAATACTCAAACCGAGCAGACCAAGTCACCGTGTTTCTTCATAATTTCCCAATATATTAATAAAATCCATACTAATATATGTCGTCATTCTTCTTTATCTCTAATTTTCTTCTTTTCCTTAAATATTAGTATTATCCAAGCCTGAACCGGTCAAGATGCTGCGCGAAAGGAATCTGCACTGGTAAGAACTTTCTTTTTCCAGGGGCTATTACATAGTTTTTCCTCTTATGATTTCTTTCATATTCAATATTAGTATCATCAGTACCTTATTAATTCATGGATTACAGCTCGGACTATGACACATCAGTAATTAAGACCACTTTGAGCAAAATGTTAACCCATTAGTTCTTGAATCCAAATTACACGTGAAGCACTCATGCCTCCCACTATTTGTAATTTGGAACTAACCTTTAAGTTCAACTGATGTTTTTTGGATGCTTATAACCAGATGGGACGCACAACAACTCTATCTTGGTTTGTGAATTGATGAGACAAATCACCATCCTGCAGAATTCTTTACTTGTTTACTCACTTTCATCATGATTTTAATGTTATCGTCTGCCTAGTTCTGAATTTGTCACAGACCAATGTTTGCAGGTAAACTTTTTATAATTGAGTCCATCTTACACCCAGAATTTTAGATCCACCTTTAGGCTCTACTCTAAATTTTCACCCATCACATGCTAGTAATTAGTATCGAAGCTAAGAAAATGTAGCATCCAACGAGCCATAGAATTGTTACCTTACACGCACAATACACTATGCTTGTTTTTGTCTAGATTGTCACCATAGGTTCTGATCTCAGACTCCCAGTGAGCCGGAAAGTGTGAGATACTAATAGTTCATTTGTCCCTAAGGGGTACTCATTAATTCTTAGATCATACTTCATACTTGCATATTAAGGACTGACATTTCCCTGCAATTTTCAGTGTAGAACTGCATCTTAACTCCTGCATCTTTATTCGAATGTTGAATCGCTTGTAATTGGGTTCAAGACAGAAACCTTACAGATGATACCCTCTTTTGACATGTTCATAAATCTAGCCCTCGCCTTTCATGATATAATGTGAATAGCAAGTGGCTGTTTGTCATTTTTTCTGCAGTATATATATATATATATATATATATATTTGTCCATGTGCCCGCGTGAGTGGGTGGGTGGGTGTGCGCGTGCGCGGTGCGTGCGTGTGTGCGTGTGCCCGCCCGCGCGCGTACACGCAGCGCACGTAAAATTTTCTTTATATTTACGTTCAAATAAAATATGGCCTTTGATTTCGTTCCGAGGAAGGTGTTGCTTTAGATAGGCAGTCCATGAGAAATTTTCATCGATTTACTTCTCTTTGTGTATATTTTATTGTCTTAATACATTGTTTTCCTACTTAAATCAGAAGACTGAACTTCTTTTTGTTTAATTTTTAGAATGTTTTTTGCAGATGAAGCCCTCACATGCTAGTCGACCTGCTCAGTATCCTTCTAGCTGTCCATGGTTCTGTATGTTATTTCTTTATATTATAGCTTGAAGTTCTTATCACTGACGTCTGTGGCTTGCTCTTGTTAAGATTTTAGAAGGTTAATGATTCAAAACCACATCATGATTGAATACGACAACCATTTTCCATGTTCATCAGAATAAAATAATACCTGTTTCATTCTTCTAGTTCTAGTGTCTCCTCGATTCTCCTTAGACACTTTTCGGCTGCCAAATTGAAAGATTAGCTGATTGAAGTTCTAACTGATTGTTCAATTGCTTAAGCTGAAATTTTTATCCATTTGTTTTTTCACATGATTACAGTGAAAAATCCAGTATGAAACACCCACCCACACATGCACACATTCGTTTTTTGGAAAAGAGGACAAACAAAACCCTTCCAACAAAAAGTAAGCAAATACGGTCACATTTGCATTTGGAACTTTTAAGTTTTCTTCACCATAAAAATATGTAAAATATAACTTATTGTTAAAATTCTTTAAACTTATTCAATGTATAATAGTAACAGTGAGGAAGAAGTTATTTAAGGGAGACACTTATGTCTTTACTCATTAACAAGAGAAAACTGACGTCACTGTAAGGTTCAAATATACATAAATTTATATTTCTGATGATGTTTAATTATTTACACATTCTTGCATGGGCTTGATCTAGAATATAATAAGAGTAAATTTAAAAGGTAAAGAATGTGTTTGAAGTAAATTATATTGATGCATTTATATTTTAATATTGATGGGTACCTGCATTTCCAAAGAATTGGATTGCAATCTAGCACTTCCAATTGGCAAGGACTATAGTTTAATTTAAATTTACAAGTGAATGTGCATATATATTAATGATAAGGGTATAAATGCTAATTTAATATTTTTTGAATGCAATTAGTACTTTTATGGAATAATGAACAAAATATTAGTTTGAGGGTAAGATACCTTATACTATTTCTTGAGATTATTAAATTCTTTAGTAAAACTAGGGGGAAAAAGAAGAAAAATTCAGTTTCTCAAAGAAGCTCCTGAAACAGGAACCATGTATATGAGCCTGTTTAAGGTTTATAGATTTGAAGAACATTCCCATTAGTACTTATTCCAGTTAGTGTCCTTTTACTTGTAGTGTTTCTATATTTTACCAATTATCTTTCAAGACAGCATTCACCTGATATAAAAATAAGTCTCTTGCAAGACCGTAAACACTAAAAATTCCTGGGTTAGTCGGTTGATTTCTTGTTATACAATAAATTAGGATTTTATATTTTTCTCACTTGCTTATGTGCAGTTTAATTTTGGCTGTATAGTTGGCTCTTAAATAAGGTCAGAGTAGTGTCTTTGACAAACAATATTTCTTGATTTTATTCCCGTTTACGGATTTACAATGCAATGAACTTTGATATATTTGAGATACTTAACTGTTTAAGGTGCCCCTTCTGCAAAACATCCTGTTATGCAGTTGAGTACCATGGTGCTAGAACTGAAGAGGAGAAGGGCTTAGAACAGGCAGTACGTTTTCTTTCTCAAGTTTTTTTTTGCATGTCTTGACTTATGTCAATACTGGTTGTATTTTATTCTTCTTTCCTTCATGTGAGTTTTCCATTTGTGATGCTAAAGGAGGAGCAGAAGGTTATTGAGGCAAAAATAAGAATGCAAATGGAACCTCAAATTGAGGAAAGACTTGTGCATGTCAACCAACATCAGACCCTTTCGGAAATTATACATTCTCGCCGTGATGTGGGAAGTCCATCTAGTGGTGAATTTCCTTTGCCTCAAATTCTGAAAACCTTGCCCTTCTGGCATATTATCATCTATCTATTAACATAGTTTAATTGATCTGTTTTATTCTAGACCAAGATGAAGAAAGGGAAATAACACAAGTAGGGAGATCAGGACTGCAAGACAGAGTAGACACAGATAGGGCATCTAATCGAAATGTAGGCCCTACAAGGTTTGTAAAATTTTATGAAGAACTTATTTCATTCTTCCAAAATTTTATACAGTTTCTTCTCTCAGGGGAAAAAAGGCCTTTGTAGTATCACCCAATTGCAAAGAAATCCCTTGTAGTTCTATTTCTTGCGAATAGACCGCCGTTGTTCTATTTGTTGCGAGTAGACCCCTTGTAGTTCTACTTGTGCATAGACCCCCCTGAGTGAAGTTTTTGTGAATCTTAAAATCGTTAGAAATGTTTGAGGAGGCGGATCCCCTATAGTTCTATTGGAGAGGATAGACCCCCTATACTTCCTATAGTTCTAAGGGAGTGTATTTGCACTTGGGCCAATACTACAAGGGGTCTATTCAATAAATAGAACTACATGGGCTCTGTTCGAAACAGGGGGTCTCTTTGCAACCGAGTGATACTACGGGTGGTCTGTTCACAATTAATCCAAAATATATTGATATAATTTCAATGTATTATGTTGTTTGCTATTCACAAAATTTCTTGCATGGAAATCAGTGTTATCTTGATAATTTGTGAAGCATATCATTGTATAGCCTATCAATATCCTGTTGAAAACTCTTCGATGTCAGTTGTTTAGCTTGTGACATCTAAAATTCTAAAGGGCAATATCTGCAGTTAAATTTATAAGTTATAACTATTTCTTTCCTTGCTATTCTTTTCCTCATTCATTTTTGGAAAAATTGCTTCTAGCCCCCAAAATTTAATAATTTATTTGCTTACCTCTTAATACTTAGCCCACAATTTCTTTACCCTCAAAACGAACCTTTTTGTTTGTAGAACCCCTAAGTACAATGCCGACGTATACCTATTCAAAAAAAAAAAAAAAAAAAAAAACTACCCTTGACTATATATGTGACCATCCTTATTTTTGGATTTTTATGCCTCACTCTCTCTCATCCCTTCTCTCCCCTCCCATTCTACCCTTCTCTCTCTCCTCCCATTCCACACTTCTGTTAAACCCAACCCCTTTCGCCATTAACTCTTCTCTCCCTCTTAAAAAAATTATGTATCTTTCTCTCTTCTCCTCTCAAACTAAGGTGAGGTTCAATTTTTGTATGGTGGCTAATAAAAATTCCGTATCAAGAGGTCAATTGCCATTCTCTTCTCTAGTTGTGGTGTCAGATTCGTCATTGTTGGGTTTGGGATCTGGACGTACTAAGGATCATTATGAACGATGACAATTTTTTTCACGAGCGGAGAATGAACCAATAGAGTTTGAAGGAGATGTTTAGATGTCATATTGTGGGTTGTTTTGCAAACTTTATAATGTAGTTTGTTTTGAAAATAATTTTAAAATTTTTTCTTCATATGTTATATTGTAGCGGTGGTTATTATGTTAGATACGTACCTAAATTTGAGTACAATTATAAACTTGTAGTCAATTGTTAAGCTTAGCAGTTAGTTGTTAACTTTATGTGTTAATTAATATTATGAATTAGTTGTTAAGCTTTTGCATTTGTTGTTAAACTTGTTCGTCATTTGTCAAGTTTATGTATTGGTTGTTAAACTTATGCGTTAGTTAAGTTTTTTTTGTCAATTGTTAAACTTATGTGTTGGTGGTTAAGTTTTTTCATCAGTTGTTAAACTTATGCATTGGTTGTTAAGCTGATATGTTTGTTGATTAAGCTTTTTCATTAGTTGTTAAGCTTATTGCGTTTGTTGTTAAGTTTTTTCATTAGTTAAGTTTATGCGTTGGTTGTTAGGTTTTTTCGTCAGTTGTTAAGCTTATACATTGGTTGGTAAGTTTTTCTGTTAGTTGTTAAGCTTATGTGTTGTTAAGCTTTTTCATTAGTTGTTAAGCTTATGTATTGGTTGCTAAGTTTTTTTGTCGGTTAAGCTTATGTATTGGTTGTTAAGTTTATATATTTGTGTTAAGTTTTTTCGTCTAGTAATAGAAAGAGGAGTAAAGGAAATAACTAAATAATATTCATTAGATGTTAATCATGAAAAAACTTAACAATATACACATAGGCTAAACAAGCAATGTATATGCTTAACAACTAACGAAAAAGCTTCAATGTATATGCTTAACAATTGACGAAAAAGCTTAACAACAAACACATAAGCCTAACAACTGACGAAAAACCTTAACAACCAACCAATGCAAAAGTAAACCAACGCATAAGCTTAACAGCCAATATATAAGATTAACAACTGATGAAAAAGCTTAACAATAAATGCATAAACTTAACAACCAATGCATAAGTTTAACAACCAACGAAAAAGATTAATAAACAACACATAAGCTTAACAACTAACGAAAAAGTTTTACCAACGCATAACGGCATAAGCTTAACAACCAACACATAAGCTTAATAACTGACGAAAAAGCTTAACAACTAATGCATAAGCTTACCAACTAACACATAAGCTTACCAATAAATGCTTAAGCTTAATAACTGATGAAAAACCTTAGCAACAAACGCATAAGCTTAATAATTAATGCATAATACTAATGAAAAAGATTAAAACAACATATAAGCTTAACAATTAACAAAAAAGTTTAACAACCAATGAATAAGCTTAATAACCGACGAAAAAGCTTAACAACAAATGCATAAGCTTAACAACTATCCCGTATAATAATCTGGTGTAAGCTACAAAACGTCATTCCCTTCTAGTATTGCTTTTATGAATAAGTATGCATAAATCCCACAATTGTACCTATAAATAAAAATAAAATAAAACATGTCAGTTTTTTCGTAAACATTTATAGTATTATTTTACAAACTCTCTAGTAGTTGAGGGTAGCTCTTTAGAATTCAATCAATTTGCAATTCAACAACATTTCTATTATCTCCCTCTCTGTGTTTATACTCTCCACCAACGTTCACAATGATCCTTACGTCCAGATTCTAAACCTAACAATGGCGGATCCAACACCACAACTGAAGAAGAGAATGGTACTCGACCTCTTGATTCGGAATTCTTGTTAGCCACCGTAGAGAAAATTAAACATCACCATAGTTTGAGAGGGGAAGAGGGAAAGAGAAATTTTTTAAAAGGGAGAGAAAAATTAATGGCGTTGGGTTTAACAGGAGTGGGGAAGGAGAGGGGAGAGAGAGGAGATGAGAGAGAGTGAGGCACAAAAATCCAAAAAAGGGTAGTCACATGTATAGTCAAGGATAGTTTGGGATTTTATATATATTTTTGAGTGGTTATGGGTTGACATTTTACTTAGGGGCTTCTACAAACAAAAAGGTTGATTTTGGGAGTAAAGAGATTGTGAACTAAGTCTTGGGAGGTAAGCAAATAAATTATTTAATTTTGGGGGTTAGAAGCAAAATTCCCTTTATTTTTCCGCAATATAATGTATCTTTAATTTAGAATTGCTTTCTTCATACACCTTGTTACATGATAAAACTAACTTTTCTCAAGACCTGTGAACGAGATCCATCTGAATGGAATTAATGAAGATGATATTTCATGAGGTGTCAAGTTTTGATCATGTAGAATGTGATGGGTTTCTTTAACCACTGTTAAAACATTATCATAAATTTGATGTGGTATTTTTTATTCTAATAGAGTGGGTGTTTTGGAGGGCTTATTTTTAGGAGCTTGCAAGTCATACTGGTTTTTGATGACTTTTAGCTTTTATGATAAAATTTGTATAAAACTTGTATGGGTAGAATGGTCATTTATTTGGTCAAATCTAACTTATTTATATGAGCTTATAAACTAGTTTTTCAAAAGTTAGGACATCCCAACTTTTTTAAAAGTGGATTTATAAGCCAGCTTATTGGTTATTTACCAAATAGTTAGAAATGAAAAAGCTAGCTTAAAAGCTATTTTAATCCAAAAACAAGCTCTCACAAATACCCTCATTCACAAAAGTGGACCTTGTTATGGTGGTTTTGGAAGAGCAAAAGGGGATTCCATGGTTCAAATCCTGGAGGAGATACCCATTTTGGTCGCACCTGTGAACACGAGACGTGGGGGGGCCACCCACCCACATGAACGCGTTTTCGTGAACGCGTTAGCCGACGTGTTTTCTCCTATAAATACCTATGTAATTTTCGGCCTAGGGTTTTGGGGAGCAGTGCGAGGAGATTTGGCTTTAAGGCCTGTTCGTTTGCCTTAAAAAAATAGGAAATCAAAGAAATAGAAAACTATTTCTAAGAAAAATAGGTTTTTGAATTGTTTGGTTGGCTAAAAAAAAAGGAAATCAAAGAAATGGAGATGAGATGAGATGAGTTGTCACATTATTATTGGATGGTGTGAGTGATTTTTTAAGAAAACTAGTTTTGATGTTGTTCGGTTGGCCAAAAAAATAAGAAAATGAATTATAAGAAACCTATTTCCTGTAGTTTTGTTTTCTTTTGTTTGGTTCATTCTTAAAAATAAGAAATGAAATGAGATGAGATGAGTTGTCATTGTATTATTGGATGATGTGAAGAAAGATTAAGAAAAGTATTTTCACAATATTTTGGGATGAAAATAAAGAAATGAAATGTTAATGAGATGAGGTGAATTGTTATAATATTTTATTCGATGATGTGAGTGATTTGAAATGATGAAAAGAGATGAGTTGAGTGATGTTTGGATGAAAATAATATTTTATTAGATGTGATAGATAAGTTGTTAGATGAAAATAATATTTTATTAGATGTGATGAATGAGTGGTTAGATGAAAATAATATTTTATTAGATGTGATGGATGAGTGGTTAGATGAAAATAATATTTTATTAGATGATGTGGATGAGTTGTTGGATGAAAATAATATTTTATTGGATGTTGTGGGTGAGTTTTAGGGATGGAAATGGAAGAAATGATACTTTTTGAGATTTTCACCATTTCCATTTCCATTTCTTGATTTTTAGGAAATAAACGAACAGGCCCTTAGAGAAAAATCGCAGGAGCAAGGCTTCGTGCAAAGTTGCGGTGTGCAGAACAAGGGCGTGTGAAGTCAGGGAGAAAAAACCAGCGGCTTTCTTTGGCTTCGTGCAAACATGCTTTTGTGCTTTGAGAGATAATTGTGTGAGAGGTTTGAGAGATTGTGTGAGGGTTAAGATTGAGTGATTGTAAACCTTAGTTGTATTCTCTCCTTTTAATAGTAGATCTCCACCTCCTTGCCCTGTGGACGTAGGCAGTTTGTCGAACCACGTAAAATTGTGTGATTTGCTGTTTGTGGCCATTGTAATAGTTTATTAGGTTCCCTCGACAAGTCAGTCCTAGAACTGATGAGAGGAAGAGCTGATATTTCACTTTGTTGAGATATTCCCTTTAGATTCTTGTTTCCTTGGTGAGACGGGAATTTTTATTGATCTTTCTCTCTTATTGTGCACCAAAAGCTTTGTCGAAATTTCCACCGTGCGCAACAACACCTACTTACACCAATCTGGTCATATGCACCCAAAATAAATAACCTCAAGCCCAGTTAATCAGTTAGCGTCAGCTTGGTGCATTCCTTATATTTTAACTTTAGCTAACTGTTAGGCAAAACTTAAAAAGCATTTTCATATCCCTTATTTCTCAGAGGCCACCGTTGCCTACCGCAAATCATGATGAGTAGTTTTGTTTATCATTACCGATTTTGCTTCATTAATATAGTTATGAGTATGAGCAAGGTTATTTGGTGACGAGCAGTCATCAAAGTTTTCTTGTTGCAGAATGTTGGCGCCTTGATTGATAATGGCAACATTGGTTTTACAATCTTTTAACTACTTAAGTATTTTTCTACTCATTTTTATTTTGAAATAGGTAAAAAGCATGCTTACTGGGGACTTTGCTTGTTATATTTTTGTGTGATCTAAAGGAAGTATTTGTTAATAAGAAATTGCAGTTTTCCCACTGCAACCGATGTTTTATTTATAGTAACGCTTATAGTACTGTGTAGGTATGAAGTCAATGTGGATCTCGAAGAGATCATGGTAATGGAAGCTATATGGAAATCTCTTCAGGTAATCTCGTGATTGGGTTCTTCAGTAACTGAAATTTCTTAACAAGTGATATTTTCATACTGTTTACCCGGTGAGAGAAGTTCATGTTATCATTTTTTTATCCTGTTATATGCACCTAACATTGAATCTTCTGTCAGGATTCCTCTTTGCTGAGAAGTGAATCAAGTGAAATAAGTAACCAAAACCACACAGAGAATCCTCTCCACTCATCCTCTTCATCTTGCAATCATGGAGACAACTTCTCACCTTTCGGAAGGCGAGCGAGAACCATCGACTCCCATATGAGAATTTTGTTGAATGAATCTAACAGCACACAACCGGAAACTGTATGTTTATCTAATTGAATGTGTATATTTTCTGACAGCAATTAAACTTTATTATTAAAGCCCCTTGTTCATCTGGTGCTTGTATAATTGCTCCAAATTGAGAAGCTTTTGTATAAGCTTTATTTTTATACCCATCAATACAATTGCATCAATGTATATTTGAGTTGAAATGGTAACACCGCGTAATGATTATTCGATGTTTATTTATCCAGTTATTATAATTAATGGTTGGTCAGATTTTTTACTGTGATAATTGGAGATCTGGGTTTGCAATGATTGTTTAGATGACTAGGCCCTTTCAGGCTTACTATCGGGGCCCCTTTCAGGCTTATTAGTGGTTTTTTCCCATCAAAACCATCCCAATTATACTAGTTTATAAATTAATCCCCGAATCGTAATAATCGCTATTTGACCCCAAACCATAATCACACTCTCAAAAATTGTAGTAAAGATTACGGTAAGTTAATCGTTAATTTTTGGATCTAATGTAAAAGTTTGAGAGAGATAAGTTATTTTGTAGAATATTTCTCATATGCTTGTTGATTTTGCGTTATTAACCAGTGAGTTTTCCACGTAAAAAGGCGCAGAATGCAAATTGGAAAGTAAAAAAAATTTTGCATCTTTCGCATATAATTGTGCGTATTGCATTGAGCCCCGTATCATTCGGCTTTATTATAATTTATTGGGTCTTGGTTGCTGGTTTAATCGTGATGTGGCTCTATTACGGGCAGTTGCAGCCCGTGTCTGCTTGTAAAAGTTCTGAGGGGCTTTCTGCAAATAACACCGCTCTTAAGAAGGAAGAAGGTCACATTTTCTTCTTCGATCAGAGTCCTGCACTGCAATGATGGCGGAGGTAAATGTTTCTTATAATTTCTATCCTTTTTTTGAAGGTTTTTCTCGTTCTATTTTCTTGATTTTTTTATAATTAAATATGCAATAAAACCTAATGTGATGATACTGGTTCTTTTTTGTTAGCTGTTGGAATTGTCTGTTTCCGTTTCCTTCCTTTGTTTAGTTCTCCATATGATATGGGAACTTATTATAATGATGTAACTCTGTAGGACGTTGGGGAATTAAAATGATGAGAAGCATTAGGATATTTCCCGCATAATTATGTGAATCCTACAGGTTAATATGAAAGCCCTAACATGTTATATCTATAGTTTAGAAATTATTCCCATTATTGAAAGATTGCGGGATTGCTAGAGTCGTATATATTGGTGTGAATTTTAGCTACGTGACATTAGAGTTTATACTCATGATTTGCAAGAGTATATTATGGTTGTGGAACCATCATTTTAAAAAAAGAAAAGAAAATAGGAATAAAGTGGTCAGATGATCCATATGCTTCCAAATTCTGCATTTTATTTTTGATTCCCTATAACCATGTCTTTTCCATAGACGGTTGAAATGTTTGGACAATGAAGGCTATGTTATGTATCTACATTAACATTTAATGTTAGAATATAAAAATATAACCCTCAATTCTCTTCAGAACTTCTAAGTTTTGGTGTAATGGTTAGAGAGACTTTAATATGGTATCAGAGCAATCCAAGTTCGAATGTTTTGGCAGATAAAAAGGGTGCTTAGTTCGCTGGAGTATGTTAGAATATAAAAATATAACCCTCAATCCGCGTTAGAAATTTAGAGTTTTGGTACAATTTTGGCAGCGTTTGAAGTTCGCACTAGGTTTTTAGACTATAGCATATATCATAGGATTCAGATAGCTGTAGAGAACCATCCAAAAGCTTGATATATATATATATATATATCATGTTCATTCCTTCTCGTGCTTGGACATCCTAGCAAATGCTCAGGTATATATATACTTTGAACCGATTGCGTAATGATTTCGTTTATTGGATAAGTTTTGGTTAAGCGTGTCCATCTGATGCAAAATCATTTTTCAATTGTTTGGCCCAATTGTGCTTTTTTCCAATGAACTTTTTTGTCGCTCTTTTGTATGGTAAACCATCTTAGATTGTACAATAGTGCTTCAGAGTGCTTGGGGACACATATTCCAAATGTTTGTTAGCTGCACAGTAAGAATGCTTATGATTATGCCAAGGTTTTTTAATGTTATATGTTATGCACGAGGTTTTTTTACTGTCATTATCTATTGATATTGTTTGTAGTTACCATTTTTATTGCAGTACTTGCCTTCGTCTACCATTTCATGGAGGCAACAAATAGGATACCAGAACATGCATAACCATCAAATAGATGGAAAGTTTGATTGCGCTTTGAGCTTTCTAATCGATACGTGGAGCGGTCATATTTAGTGAAGTCGATCTAACAATTCAGAGCGGGTTCAAGTGTAGGAAGCGTGTATGGTTCAAAATCTCAGCCAGCTACTTTTAAACCTCCAATTTGATTGAAGTTATTCTCTAGATGTGTGCATTACAAGGTACTGTCAAATAATAGGAATGATCATCAAACTTCTAGCTATGTGGAGCACAGTTTCTATTACATCTTTCCAATTTTGTGATGGAACAAAAAACACTAGTTACCATCACGTTGCCTTGCTCATGGTCATTCATGCATTTCTCAGAAATATTGAGCGTATTGGTGCGTGGACACTTCTGTTGAAGCCGTGTCATAATATACATGTGCATATCGTGTGTATTTTCTAGAAGTCATTGCATGTCAGCAAGTTATGTATCTTATTAGTGGACATGTCCTCATGATCATAACTATGACCTACTAGCTTCAGACAATCTTGGATCCCAATTGGAGCTCGGATATATACATAAGCTATTCACAGAGTGCATTAGCATTGTCTCCATATTAAGCTATTCACAGAGCGCATTCACATTGTCTCAATATTACCACCTCTTATGCGCATATTTTGGCATTTTTTTCTGGCTATTGTTGTTTGACGTTTGAGCCTACAATGTCATGTGTTTTTCTCCACAACGGAGTTATGGATTATTGCCTTGTTCTATATAACATCAGAATGCTAGAAATATTGGTCATAGACCAATGAATGTTTTTCTTATATGTAAACAAGTCTTGGGTTGAAGCGCATAATTGCCAAAAAAAAGAAGGAAAAACAAAGCTCATGGCAGATAGTTCAGTTCACTAAACAAACTTATGTCATTTGTCAATTTTAGCAGTTTGCTGCAAACTTCTGCTCCAACAATTGCTACGAGTCAATGCATTTATGCACTTATTTACTGAAAAGGGTCCGCATTAGAGCTTGTTCCATATAAGAGCATCTCCAACAGCTTCCCCATCTTCTTGGTATTCTCAAATTTGGAGAATTTTGAGCTTTTTTTTGGTCCAACAGATTCCCCATCTCATTCCCCAAAATGAGGATAGGAGAGAAAAAATAGAGAGCCTTCCCCAAATCTGCAGCATTCTCCAAATATTTGGGAAAGCACTTTTTCACGTTCTTCTAGACTCAACCCATAAAAAACAACTCCATCTCCTCATTATAATAATAAATAATTTGGTCAAAATGGGGATTCTTCAAAATAATAAATAATTTATTATTTATTAGTCAAATATGTAGAATATTTTTATTATTGTAATAAATGCATGATTCTCCAAAATGGGGAAACTGTTGGAGTTGGAGTTGGAGCAAAAATAATTTAGGGAATATGACATTTGATTCCCCATTTTGGAGAAATTTTTGGGGAAGCTGTTGGAGATGCTCTAACTATCGAGCCCTTGAGCTGTTCTGAAGATTTTACTTCCAAATAGAGATCACATTACTCATTTGAGGTATTTCCTGTGAACGGACCTGATAAGGCCCAGGCCCACAAAGTTGTTTTTTTGAGCCGCGTTTTTTCAACACAGGCACGCAATTGCTTTCTCCACATATATATATGATATATTATTAGGTTTTCGAGTGTGAGGAGGTCTTTTTCTCGGCGGCTGCGAAATTTTTTTTTCGGCTGGGCACTGTGCATACGAATTGTTTGGCGGCTGCAGGAGAAAAATAGTAGTTGTGTTGAGGAGATTTTGTGTAGTCCCTTTTAGGGTTTTGTGCATCTCTTTGAGAGGTATTTGTGAGGGATTTGAGAGTTTGTTTGAGGGTTTAGATTGAGAGTGATTGTAAACCCTAGTTGTATTCTCTCCCTCTATTAGTAGATCTCCCCCCTCCTTGCCCCGTGGACGTAGGAAATTTGCCGAACCACGTAAAAATTGGTTATACTGCTTTTGTGTGATTTGTAATAGCTTTTTAGGTTCCCTCGACGCGCAGTCCTAGAACTGACGAGAGGAAGAGCTAATATCCTACTTTGATAGGATATAGGCTTCAGATTCTTGTTCCCTTTGAGAAACAAGAATTCTTATTGCGACCTGACTCTCTTGTTGTGCTGCCGAAGTGCTGCCGAAATTTTCGCTGCTCGCAACAAGTGGTATCAGAGCCCAGATTTTAGATCTAGGGTTTTTTTTGGTGGAGGAAGATTCTTGTGTGAAGCTTGGTTCTTGGAGTTCTAGGCTTCGGTGGAGATAGCATTAGGAGTTACTGTTGGAGATTTCGCTTTCCTCGTGTGGATAGGAGATCTATTTGGAATCCGGTCTAGGGTTCAGTTGGGTGGTTCCTAATTTCTATTAAATTTGTTCTTTCTCTACAATTTGGAGTTAGTTCGCAATGGGAGAAGAAGGTGAAAGCAGCAAATCGATGGCGAGTACAATACAAGTTGGTTTTCAAAACACCAAAATTAGTGTGGTGAAATATGACGGAAAAATCAACTTTGGTTTGTGGATGAGCGATGTACAAGATGCGCTCAATGCTCAGAATTTGGAAGAGACCATCATGGTCCACGAGAGGCCACCTAAATATGAAGAGGCGATATGGGAGAAAATGAATAGGAATGCTTGTGGGGTGATCAGGTCCTGTTTGGAACATGAGCTGAAATATGATGTGATTGGGGTGACGTCTGTAATGAAGATGTGGGAAATTCTCAACAATAAGTATCTCACAAAGAGTGTTGAGAACAGGTTGCACTTGCTGCGAAGACTCTTCAGATTTCAGATGTCCAGAGGCACCTCGCTAGCGGCTCATGTGAACAACTACACTAAGTTGTTGTCGGACTTGGCGAATGTTGATGAGAAGATATCGGATGAGTACAAGGCGATTATTTTATTGGGCTCCTTACCGGATGAGGAGTATGATACCTTCGTGCTCACTTTGTTGAACGAGAGATCTTCTATCAGCTATAGTGAAGTGACTAACGCTTTGACAAATTATGATTTGAGAAGGAAGGATAAGGAGACTTCCCGCGCTAGTACTTCAGGCGAGGCCTTATCGACGAGAGGTAAAAGCCCATATCCAAAAGGTGATAATAGCGGAAGGTCAAAGTCTAGAGGCCGCCACCAATTAACAAAGAACCAATGTGCATTCTGCAAAGAGCAGGGACATTGGAAAAGAGACTGCCCGAAGCTCAAGGAGAAGGAGAATGACAAGAAAAAGGGCCCGAAGGCCAATGAGGTGAATATTGCGGAAGGCGATGATTCCGATGATTCGTGCTTTTCTCTATTGATTACTCCGGAGGTAAACCATGTGGATGCATCAGATTGGATGCTTGATTCCGGCGCTACCTTTCATGTGACCCCTAGGCGAGACTGGTTTGCATCTTTTGAGAAAGTCGATGGGGGTGTTGTTGTCATGGGAAATGATCAATCCTGTGGCGTTTGTGGGATAGGTACCGTACGGATTTGGATGCACGATAGAGTAGTTCGTGAATTGAAGGAGATGAGATTCGTTCCTCAGCTGAAGAAGAATCTTATCTCAGTTGGAGCTTTGGAGGCGAAGGGATTCAAGGTGACTTTTGAAAACACTGTAGCGAAGGTTACTAAGGAATCATTGGTGGTGATGAAGGGAGTCCGCAATCGGAATTTGTATTATCTGAAGGGAAGCACCGAGATTGGCCAGGTTGCTTCGGCTATTTCAGAAGCGGACATGAGCAGACTTTGGCACTATAGGTTGGGGCACACAGGTGAAAAGTCACTGCAGGCATTGTGCAAGCAGGGGCTATTGAAGGGAGCCAAGAGTGGGAAGATTGAGTTCTGTGAGCACTGTGTTCTTGGCAAGAAGACGAAGGTGAAGTTCGGGACTGCCATTCATCAGACGAGGGGCATCCTGTACTACGTGCACACAGACGTTTGGGGTCCCACCAAGACTGCATTACTTGGTGGTCGACATTGGTTCGTCACTTTTATAGATGACTATTCTAGGCGTTGTTGGGTGTACACCATGACGAAGAAGAGTGAAGTCCTAGATTTGTTTGTGGAGTGGAAAAAGAGATTGGAACTGCAGACTGGGAGAAAGATCAAGACGTTGCGATCCGACATCGGTGGTGAGTATACTTCTGACCCCTTTCAGCAGCTATGTCGAGACGAGGGCATAGAGAGACACTTCACGGTTAGTCATACACCGTAGCAAAATGGGGTGGCAGAGAGATTGAATCGGTCTTTACTGGAGAAGGTCCGATGCTTATTGTCGCAGAGTGGTTTGGAGAAGATCTTTTGGGCTGAGGCACTTACATATGCGAGCCACCTCATTAATAGGCTGCCTTTATCTGCGATTGAGGGGAAAACCCCTATGGAGATGTGGTCGGGAAAGCCAGCACACGATTATGACCAGCTCAAGGTATTTGGGTGCCCTGCATATTATCATGTTAGAACTGATAAATTGGAACCTCGAGCTAGGAAGGCCATATTTGTAGGATTCAAGCGTGGTGTCAAGGGATACAAGCTTTGGGATCCAGTGGATAAGAAGATTGTGCTGAGTAGGGACGTCACATTCGATGAGGCTTCTATTTTGAAGCTTCCCATTTCTCATCAGGTGGAGAGCGACCCGACGGAGGAGATATCGCAGGTGGTGGAGATCGATGCAGCTCCACATTGTCCAGATGGTACAGTATCCATGCAGGTGCCGACTGAGGTGACGCCAGGCGAGCACGACGGTGACACGGAGGATACGAGTACAAATGTGCAGGATCAGGACCGACGGCTCAGGTTCAGGATTCTATTACGGTTCGGAGACAGAGGAGAAACATACAGATGCCAGCACGGTATGCCGACACAGTTGCGTATGCACTTCCGGTGGAGAGTATCGATGAGTTGGTGCCTACTACATTCAGAGAGGCCGAGCAGAGTTCGGAGGCTGATTCGTGGCAGGTAGCTATGTGGGAGGAGATGGAGTCTCTTCATAAGAACGATACATGGGAGCTCGTTGAGCTTCCAAAGGGGCGGAAGGCAATTGGTTGTAAGTGGGTATACACGAAGAAGGAGGGCATTGAAGGCACTCCATTGAGGTTTAAAGCTAGGTTGGTTGCGAAGGGCTATGCACAGGAGGAATGTATTGACTATAATGAGGTATTCTCTCCGGTGGTGAAGCACTCTTCGATTCGGATTCTGCTAGCTTTGGTGGCACAGTATGGATTAGAGTTAGATCAGTTGGATGTGAAGACGTCATTTCTTCATGGTGATCTTGATGAAGAAATATATATGACTCAGCCATTGGGATTCCGAGCTACAGGGAAAGATAAGTTGGTTTGCAGATTGAAGAAATCGTTATACGGTTTGAAACAGTCTCCTCGACAGTGGTATAGGCGATTCGATGGTTTTATGTTTGGTCATTCGTACACTCGGAGCCAGTTTGATCCTTGCGTATATTTTCGCAAGTTGAAAGGAGGTGCGTACATTTATTTGTTGCTCTATGTCGATGACATGTTAGTTGCCTCTACTTCCAGGTCGGCTATAGATGAGTTGAAAGTTCAGCTTTCAAATGAGTTTGAGATGAAGGACTTGGGCGAGGCGAAGCGCATTCTAGGGATGGAGATCGGCAGAGACAAGAAGAAGGGCAGAATTTGTTTGACACAGGTGGCTTATTTGAAGAAAGTTCTACAGCGATTCCATGTTAGCATGGATACGAAGCCAGTTAGTGTACTATTGGGAGCCCATTTGAAGCTTTCAGCTGGTCTTTCACCAAAGTCAGTTGAAGATCGTGAGTTGATGTCGAAGACTTCGTATGCGAGTGCGGTTGGGAGCTTGATGTACGCAATGGTATGTACGAGACCAGATTTGTCACAGGCAGTGAGCATGGTTTCAAGATACATGCACGATCCAGGAGTGGGTCATTGGGACGCCGTGAAATGGATTTTGAGGTACATTCGAGGTACGCTCAATGTTGGTTTAGTTTATGAGCGGGACACTACAGGTGGGCAGCTATGCACTGGCTATGTTGATTCGGATTATGCCGGGG
Source organism: Asparagus kiusianus (assembly GCA_022839385.1). Lineage (NCBI taxonomy): Eukaryota > Viridiplantae > Streptophyta > Magnoliopsida > Asparagales > Asparagaceae > Asparagus > Asparagus kiusianus. Next base: position 86,577 of record BQKN01066596.1, read on the forward strand.
ATTTGGATAAGCGCCGGTCTACTACGGGGTATGTGCTCACTTTGACCCGTACGCCGGTGTGTTGGAGAAGCACCTTACAGTCGACAGTGGCTTTGTCTACGACGAAGGCAGAGTATATGGTAGTTACGGAGGCTGTGAAGGAGGCTATTTGGCTTCGAGGACTTTTGGAGGAACTTGGTATATCGCAGAGATCCGTCACTATTCATTGTGATAGCATGAGTGCTATCTATTTGGCGAAGAATCAGGTTTTTCATGCGAGAACGAAGCACATTGACGTTCGTTATCACTTCGTTCGGGATGTTCTTGAAGATGGCGATGTGGAAATTATGAAAGTCCACACGAAGGATAATCCGGCGGATATGCTCACTAAGGTGGTTTGATCATTGTCGAAGCTTGTTGCACATTCGTGATTGTTGAGGCCGTTGACGGCCATTTGGGTGAACTACGTTCGGCTTGATTCCTTGGGCAAGAGGATACGTAGGTAGTCTTTCAGATGCAGCCGGTTTGGATTAGCTGATGGGGGTGAGATTGTTTGGACTCTCGTTCGGGTTCTCGACTTGTTGTGGATTGAGTTCGTACTGGACACAATAAGTTGGGACATTTGGATGCTTTGGTGTCGGCTCAGTTTTGGGAAAACTTTACCGAGGTGGAGAATTGTGAACGGACCTGATAAGGCCCAGGCCCACAAAGTTGTTTTTTTGAGCCGCGTTTTTCAACACAGGCACGCAATTGCTTTCTCCACATATATATATGATATATTATTAGGTTTTCGAGTGTGAGGAGGTCTTTTTCTCGGCGGCTGCGAATTTTTTTTTTCGGCTGGGCACTGTGCATGCGAATTGTTTGGCGGCTGCAGGAGAAAAACAGTAGTTGTGTTGAGGAGATTTTGTGTAGTCCCTTTTAGGGTTTTGTGCATCTCTTTGAGAGGTATTTGTGAGGGATTTGAGAGTTTGTTTGAGGGTTTAGATTGAGAGTGATTGTAAACCCTAGTTGTATTCTCTCCCTCTATTAGTAGATCTCCCCCCTCATTGCCCCGTGGACGTAGGCAATTTGCCGAACCACGTAAAAATTGGTTGTACTGTTTTTGTGTGATTTGTAATAGCTTTTTAGGTTCCCTCGACGCGCAGTCCTAGAGCTGATGAGAGGAAGAGCTAATATCCTACTTTGATAGGATATAGGCTTCAGATTCTTGTTCCCTTTGAGAAACAAGAATTCTTATTGCGACCTGACTCTCTTGTTATGCTGTCGAAGTGCTGCCGAAATTTTCGCTGCTCGCAACATTTCCGTGGTAATTTTGTACATTGGGTTCTCTGTGTTCTGGTCTACTGTCAGAACTCTTTGGATTTCATTACATTTTTTCTACGAATTTTAATCAGTAAATATGTTAGAATTACTGTATTCTTCTTCCAGTATTGACCATCTATTCATTGATTTCTGATCTCTTAATCAGATTCCACAGAGAGCCAAGATTTCTTAGGACTAGCCAACGGTCGAAAACCAACCATCAAAAGCAAACTTATAGAAAATGAGTTAAGAAGTATTATTTAAATAAATACGTCAGATTTCTCACTAATTTCCTCTTATTTTGAGAGGAAGTTGATTTCTATAAAATATAGTACTTTTTCCTGTTTATAGAAAACATTTCTATAATTTTTTTTTGAACTAAACATAATTTATAGAAAACAACATAAATTTTTTAATTACAAAATTACCATTGTCAGGTCTTTTTCTAGAACTTTTCTACATAAACCAAACACCCCCTAAGCCTGTCTATAGCCCAAATAGGCCCAGGAAATGTTTGATGGTTTTCAGTATTTATGTTCGTAGTTAAAGTAGGCTGAGTTCAAAAGTTCCGAATGCTGCGTTTCATATACTGGCAGGCCCATCATACATAAAAAACAATAAAGCTATCTAACCTAAGAAGGGGGAGAGAGGAGGGGGGAAAAGCTAAAAAAAAAAAAAAAAACGTGAAGAAGGATTGAGTAATTAACTAAAACTTGAGTTCCCAAACAGAAAATATCAAATAGACATCATAAATAGTTATTACAAGTGAAAAAAATCCAAGCCTTTTTTTTTTGAATTCCCAAACTTGTTGGAAATTTAGTGAAAGTTTCGAAGTTTTTGGATCAAAGTTTTTGGAGGTTAATTGTTGAAGGCCCGAACTTAAGTGGAGATTTTAGTGAAATCTCTGGTTCCACTACTGACATAATCATTAATATTTGAAGCAAAGATCTTAGAAAAATTCAACGAAATCTACCATTTGACCTCAGAGCATCAAGTCAACCACTGCAAAAAGTTAATTAAAAGAATCTAACAGCACCCAACACTTTTGTAATTAATGTTAAGAAAAAGACGGTTAAAAGGTCAAAGACCCTAAAAAAGTACAATCACGGTATCGCTATCTGCTATCAAATTCGAGATATATAATGAAAAGTGAAATGTCATAATTTTTTTTTATAACTTCACTGAAATAAAACATGAAAAAGGATTTATTGTTGTCTCCAAAAATAGGGCGATGTGGAAAAGATATTTGTGGACTTTTGGACTCAGTCCTTTGCTTTTAAGGAGGAAGAAAAATCTTCTTTCATTTGTCACGCCATCATCAAAGCTTTAACACAACTTGTCTTCAATTCTTTGGATCATTTGTTTTGCTCATATTCACATGAGCAGCTTGGATTTGCAAAACTTATCTTTAATTTTTACATTTGAAGTTAATTTATTGCGTATAGCTTTAAAAAATATGACAAAAGCACGTAGCAAGGTCACACTCAGCTCGTACAAACACGGACGCATCTATGAGTTTGTAGGGACATCTCAATTGAGATTCTGAGAATTGAAGTTTGAAAATTTGTCAAGGGATAAACTTATTAAAACGCATCATAAAAATTTGATAATTTTTAATACCTAATGTTGGTGTAGTTCATATTACTATCACAGATTGAAATTTTATGTCGAAAGTCTATTTTTTTTGCTTCACATGCATTTGCATGTGCAGACAATTCTGATTATTTACTACACCGACATGTTTACAAGAAGGATCAGATTAAGGGGCTGTTTGGTTGTCATTTTTTGCCCTTGTTTTGACAGCTTTACTTGCAAAAACGCCCCAAAATGAGCATTTTTACAAGTAAAGCTGCCAAAACTGATAGCTTTTGTCAGTTTTGGCAGGGAAACCCAAACAAAAAAAAGCCAACCAAACAGCCCCTAAGTAATTAACTAAATATTTTCTTTCTTTATAAATTAATATCTGTTACTTTTGTCCTATGATTATCAAAATCATCACCGTATCTATAAATGCAAGTTTCATTCGATGCATGAACAAAAGCCTAGACTGCCAAAGTGACAATGCCATAGCTTTTACCAACAAAGTTGATAAAATTCAACTCACATTTTTTCTCCTCATCAAAAAGACTTTGAAATTTGCAGCAACCAATTAATAGCCCTTCCCTCTCTCTCTCTCTCTCTCCCACTCCTCTCACTTAAAATCAGCCATTAATACCATCAAAGACTTTAAGCATGATAATCAAGCAAGGGGTTAATAAATAGTTATGCAATTAATTAATTATTACAAGGTGTCCATGATTTAGGTTAGGTTGGAGGATAACAGTTGAGAGATGAAGGCAGTTATGTCTACACGCCTCCGTGGTTGACCCAGTCCATGGACCCAAAGTCCCACCAACCCACAACCGGTTGGGTCACCAACATGGGCTCAGTATTCATACTTGATCAAGCTAGGGGGCAAAAAAAATCTTATGGAGAACCTCTATAAAAAATGATATATAGTGAATACATAGGTTGTGACAAGTGTGCATTACCGATTTCAAAGTTGATGGTCGCCATAATTCAGCAGTCTAATTACATTGACAAAACGTCGATAACAGCACAAATCCAGTAGTCTGGTTGTATTTACTACTACATGCATGTTGATTATACTGATTTAGAATTAACAGTAAAATACGTCTCATCATCTTATTTCTTCCTATACGATTTTCTACAAAGGTCTCTTTGTTGATCCCCCCCCCCCCCCCACCCCCTTCATGTTCAGTTTACTGATCAATGGGACATTTGGGACTGTGAAAAATAATTTCGAAGAAGTAACAAGTAAGTGTTAGGAATTGTTTGTCAACAAAAAACAACAACAACAACAACAAAAAAAAGAGAAAAAAAGGAGTATTAGGAATTGAGTTTTGTAGAGCTTGGGAAGACAAAAATAGTTGGTGTTGGTTGTTTGAATCTAATGCAACTAACAGCTGATATCATGTTACTTTTGTGCTAAGGTTATGTGAGCTAGCTTCTTAAGATAGAGATATGCGCCTTAAATTAATTGACATATTGAAATATTTATCCTTCCTATAAAATAAGTTTGTTAGGTACACAACATCAAGATGTAGCCAAACTGTGCATTCAAAATGTAGGCCAAAATTTCCTTGAAGATTTGCTTTGTGTTGCCGATAGATAGGGATTATCTCTCTATCAAAGGCTATTTTATTAACCATCAACTTCCTTAGTTGTAGTCTTTGTTAGATATAAAGGAATGAAATTATCCAATATGAGACTGATAAATGCCTACCCAATTAGTGAAATATTATTTGTCCTAATGGGAGATCATGAAAACTGATAATTAAATAGGTTTGTGATAGTTAATATAGAAATAAACACAAAATTTTTAAACTTAATTCATTTGCTCATAAATCAACTGAGCATGAAAACGGACCACATGAGTGACAAGTTTGTTTGCGACAACAAAGAATGCTTAGGATGTAAAATTAATCCACGGGGGCTTTAAAAATCTAAATTGTACTTAGGTATCTAACTTTTAAAGTTTTTTTTTTTTTTTAAAATAGTACTCCAGAGTGTATATATAGCTAAATAAAGCGGACTTTCTGGCCAACCAATTATGCTTGCATGATGTGTGGATATGCGGCGCAGAACATCCGGCTATACTCTCGATTTTATTGTAAGTACGTTACGTGATGTTAGCTCAGGATGGAGCGGATTATCAAATACACGCATACACACACATATACAGATACACGCATACAAATACACGTACGAGCAATTTTCACAAACATAATTATACTCAGGGTTTGCTCGCTCGATCGTCTGCAGTTTTATGTATGTATGTAGCCGTCCAATACATAATAATCTTAATTAATTATCTACTACTTTATGATGACCGATTAATTCTAAGTAGAATTTATAAATTAAATATGCAATGTTTGTTAGATCTAAAACTTGAGATCTTAAAACCATATAGCCATGATTAATTCAAAGAGATTAAAAGAAACATAAAGAGCGGAAGTTTATACCTGAATCCATTGATGGATCTTGACTTGGGTTTTGAATCTTCTAACCTTAGGGTTTTCCTCTATAGCTGAATATCTCTTGTAGATGGGGGTGACGAGATTTAGAGAAAAAGTGTAACCCTAGGTTAGGGACCATAACCCCTTATTTATAGGTGTTGTACATTTGTAATTTGGCCCCTCAACAAATCACAATTACAACCCGGTATCTGCACATATAACCCCATGACATATTTAAATACCCATTAACTCAACTTAATTGATCACTTTAGTGGGTTATCCTGAATTAATAGCAATACACAATGATTAATCATATGTGTCCATAATTAGATTTATTAGATTAAATCCAACAATCTCCCACTTGGACACCATATGATTCCTTAAATTGTGTATAACCTTATGAGCTCAAAATTTGCTATCACTGAAAAGGTATTTCCGAACAATCTGGTCCATTGGCTATATCAATATAGGATCAAAGCGGCCTTTGTCACATTTATCGTGACTCGACCCATCAATGGTCACATATACCAATACAATCAAACGACATAGATCAATCATGGATGTGCAGCATGAAAATTACATGCAATGTGATCAGTACATGTCTATTTTCAACTGGTCCTCCTTAATGAGGTCAAAACCGAACATAACGTAACAGAGTGTCTTAACTGAAAACTTTATTCTGATCAGACAATACAAACAAACATAAAGCACCACAAAATACAAACTCCCACTAAATCATAATATCCTCAAATATTACCACCCCCATATGAGCAGTATGCTCGTGAAAGACCTTGGGTGGTAATCCCTTAGTAAGAGGATCAGCTAACATGGAGTTTGTCCCAATGTGCTCTATGGATATCTGTCCACTCTGTACCCTTTCTTTCACAACCAGGAACTTAATGTCAATATGTTTTGACTTAATTGAGCTCCTGTTGTTATTTGAATACATTACTGCAGATTTATTGTCACAGTATAACCTTAGTGGTCTTTCAACATTTTCCAAAATGCGCAGTCCCGTGATAAAATTTCGCAGCCATATTCCCTGATTGGATGCCTCATAGCAAGCTACAAATTCTGCTGCCATAGTGGAGGAAGCTACTAGTGTTTGTTTGACACTTTTCCATGATATAGCTCCTCCTGCTAACATATAAATGTAGCCTGATGTAGACTTTCTGCTATCTTGGCATCCAGCAAAATCAGAATCCGAAAACCCAATGACCTCCAATTTTTCTGATTTTCTGTATGTGAGCATGTAACCTTTTATTTTCTGAAGATACCTCATAACCCTTTTGACTGCTGTCCAGTGATCCAAACCAGGGTTGCTTAAGTATCTGCCTAACATCCCAACAATGTACGTAATATCCGAACGCGTACATACCTGAGCATACATTAGACTTCCTACAGCCGAAGCATAAGGAATCTTCTACATTTCCTGAATTTCAAGGTTACCTTTAGGGCACTGATTGAGACTAAACTTGTCTCCTTTAGCAACAGGGGTATCTCCTGGTCTGCAGTCTTGCATGCCAAACCTTTTAAGTACCTTATCGATATAGCTCTTTTGTGATAATCCAAGAATACCCCGAGAGCGATCTCGATGTATCTGGATCCCTAATATAAAAGAGGCGTCCCCAAGATCTTTCATCTCAAAATTTTTTGATAGAAATCTCTTGGTTTCGTGCAACATGCCTATATCATTGGTGGCAAGTAATATGTCATCGACATACAGAACCAGAAAGATATACTTACTCCCACTGAACTTGTGATATACACAGTCATCAACAATGTTCATCTCAAAACCGAACGAGATAACTATTTGTTGAAACTTGTGATACCATTGACGAGGAGCTTGCTTGAGTCCATAGATGGATTTCCTTAATTTGCATACCATATTCTTTGGGTTTCCCGACACAAAGTTTTCTGGTTGCACCATATAGATCATCTCATCAATGTCACCATTGAGAAATGCAGTCTTAACATCCATCTGATGTAACTCAAGATCATAATGAGCAACAAGTGCCATGATTATTCTGAATGAGTCTTTCGATGAAACCGGAGAGAAAGTCTCTGTATAATCAATGCCTTCCTTTTGAGTATAGCCTTTAGCCACAAGACGTGCCTTATACCTCTCCACATTACCGTTTGCATCCCGCTTGGTTTTAAAAATCCATTTACAACCAATTGGTTTTGCACCTTCTGGTAATGAGACAAGTTCCCAAACCTTATTGTCTTGCATAGACTTGTACTCTTCATTCATGGCATCAATCCACTGTTGAGAATTAGAACTTTTCATGGCCTGAAGGAAGTTGAATGGATCATCTTCCAACATTTCACTACTTTCCTCATGTTCTTGGAGAAATACAACGTAATCATCCGGAATAGCATTTCTCCTTTCTCTCGTGGATCTCCTTAATGGCACTGGTTCTTGAGGTTGTTGAGTTTGTTCTTCTGGAACAGGGAGTTGTTCAACATTGTCATCTTGAGGTTCCGGATTTACTTCTTGAGCAACAACAGGTATAGGAACCTGAATATTGTCAAAAGTAACTGTATGGAGTGGATCTGAAACCAATTCCTCCTCAAAAGCAATGTCTCTAACCTTATTTCTCCCCCCAAACTCAACATCCTCAAAGAATGTTGCTGTTCCCGTCTCAAAAATATTCCTTATAGTGGGATCATAAAACTTAAAGCCCCTAGAGCGTTCAGAGTAACCAATAAAGTAGCTGCTAACTGTTTTGGAATCCAATTTCTTTTCATTTGGCCTATAAGGCCTTGCCTCAGCTGGACATCCCCAAATATGTAAATGCTTTAAACTGGGCTTTCGACCAGTCCAAAGCTCATAAGGTGTTTTAGCAACTGCTTTACTTGGTACTCTATTCAGAATGTAAGCTGCTGTCTTAAGTGCTTCTCCCCAGAGTGACTCTGGTAAAGAAGAATGAACAATCATACTTCTTACCATATCCTTAAGAGTCCTGTTTCGTCTTTCAGCTACACCATTCATGCTAGGTGAACCCGGCATGGTGTACTGTGGGACGATACCGTATTCCTCTAGGTATCTAGCAAATGGTCCTGGACGTTGTTCACCTGAACCATCATATCTGCCGTAGTACTCACCACCACGATCAGATCTAACGGTTTTAATTCTTCGGTTGAGTTGATTCTCAACTTCAGCTTTATAGGTTTTGAACATGTCCAGAGACTCAGGTTTTTCATGAATGAGATATAGGTGCCCATAACGTGAGTAATCGTCTATGAATGATATAAAATATTGTTGACCATTCCAGGATTCCGTAGGGAATGGCCCACAAATATCCGTATGTATCAATTCTAAGACATCCGAAGATCTATTGGCACCTAATCTCTTCACTTTGGTCTGTTTTCCCTTGATACATTCAACACATATGTCGAAGTCCGAAAAATCAAGAGAATCCAAAATGCCATCAGACACAAGACGCTCAACTCTACCTTTTGAGATATGACCCAAGCGCTTATGCCATAATGACGCCGAATTTTTCTTATTTAATTTACGCTTAGTACCACGCGATTCCGCATGCAAAGTTTCATTATAGGAAGCAATTGTATCAAGCAAATATAGGTTGTCATAAGTACTTAAATAACCGGTTCCCACAATATTTGAATTAAAAGATAAACTGAATTGATTGTTTCCAAATGAACAAGAATAACCTGATTTGTCCAATACAGAAACTGAAATCAAATTCCGTCTAAAAGACGGTACTACAAAAGTATCTTTTAAATCCAAATAAGAACCAGTTCCTAATAGCAACCTAAAATGCCCAATTGCTTCCACATCTACTGACTGACCGTCGCCCACAAAGATGTGTCTTTCAACATCACTTGGCTTTCGGTAGCTCAGACAACCCTGCATAGAAACACTTATGTGAGTAGTAGCACCAGAGTCTAACCACCAAGTGTTTCTAGGTACTGAAGCTAAATTAACCTCAGAACAGACCAAAGAAAGGAACGTACCCTTATTATCACGCCAAGCGTGATATTTTGTACAGTCCTTCTTCATATATCCAGGTTTCTTACAGAAGAAACAACACTGATTATCCTTATGTTGTTTCTTCTCAACTGGACCCTTAGCAGCTTCCTTATCATTCTTCCTTTTCTTGCCCTTATCCTTAGAGGCATAGGCCAAATGAGCACTTTCTGTCTTATCTTGCTTCAACCTGTCTTCTTCTTGCACACAGTATGAAATGAGCTCATTTAGAGTCCATTTCTCCTTTTGACAGTTATAACTGACCTTAAATTGATTAAACTGTGCAGGAAGAGACAACAGAACCAGATGCACTAATAACTCATCACAAAGATCGAGTTTAAGTGCCTTAAGTTTTGAAGCAATATGAGACATTTCCATAATGTACTCCCTTATATTTCCTTTGCCCTTATACTTCATCGAAATCAAGCGAGCTAAAAGCGTGCTTGTTTCTACCTTATCGTTTTTCGCAAAACGCTTTTCAATTTCGGCAAGGAAATCTTTAGCCTTAGTAATCCCTTCGAATTCTATGCCTCTGAAGGCTTCCGGAACGCCGCGCTTAATGATCATAAGACTCATGCGATTTGAACGCTCCCACTTCTCATGCTCCTTCTTTGCATCAGGAGTGCTATCCGCATTGAGAGGTTGGGGTTGTTCAGTTCTTAATGCATAGTCAAGATCCATGTAACCAAGAACAATTAATATGTTCTCTTTCCAAACCTTAAAGTTTGACCCATTTAGCATGGGAATTGAGTTGATGTTAGCAGAAATTGTTGCAGCAGATGCATTAGCTGAAATAAAACAAAAGATGCTCACATCAATAACCATATTTAGTAATCAATAAAATTCAAATAATGACAAATCCCCATCCAAGATATCGGGCACAACATTAATATCAAGTCTTTGGACAGTAATATTAACTTGTAAGTGATACCTTGTTGCAATGATCAAACATTGACAATAACTCATGTCAAATAATGAAACTATCTTTGGATCGATTCATTATTCACATGTAAACCTTATAATTGTCACACGCTTATCATCGCAGATGTGTATAAAGTCTAAATAAATATTAACCTTCCTTTGGGCCGATTAAATATTTACACGAAAGCATACACACAAACATCTCACATTCCTCATGAACAATCTCCACAAGAGAGGTTACTTTGGCAACTTCTTGCTTCAATTAAACAATTGGAGTGAGAGACAACCTTAATACCTTAGTGTCATTATATTTGAATCAAATAATTGATTAGCTACCAAAATAGATTTAAATTAAGAAGTTAAATCAACTGAATTTTCAAAAACTTAATTGGGGTCTCACAACTTAATTAGGGCCCATAACTTAATAAATTAAGTATACCATAGTGGACCCATGAATAAACTGAGGCTTAACCATAGTGAACACGAAGTTTGCTTGAATTCGAACGCGAGGTTCGACTGTATTTGAGTACGAGACTTACTTAAGCATGAACGCGAGGTTCGTCTGAAAATGAACGCATGGTTCAACTTAGGAACGAACGCGAGGTTCGTTAAAATATGAGTACTGAACAAACGCGAGGTTCGTTTTTGAGAACGAACGCGAGGTTCGTTTAAAATTTGAACGCGAGATTCACTGAACGCGATGTTCGACTGAATTTCGAACGCGAGGTTCGGCTGAAGTTCGAACGCGAGGTTCGGCTGAAGTTCGAACGCGAGGTTCGGCTGAAGGTAGAACGCGAGGTTCGGCTGAAGCACGAACGCGAGGTTCGTCTGAAGCACGAACGCGAGGTTCGTCTTAGAACGAACGCGAGGTTCGTTAAAATTGAGCTTGACGCTCACCTGAGTTGAACGCGAGGTTCACCTTAGAACGAACGCGAGGTTCACCTTAGAACGAACGCGAGGTTCGTTGAGCGCGAAGCTCGGTTAAAATTGAACGAACGCGAAGTTCGTTTGAGGTAACCACCTCCTTAATTTTCGCCACGAACCCTTAGGGTTTCAAACTGAAACCGCCGCCGACAAACACAAAAAACTTTGATTTTTTATTTTCAAAACCGATCCAGAATCGGAAAAAAATTGAAGGAAAAAACAAAAAAATTCCCAAAAGTTACTGTTCACCGACGATTTTTCAGTTACTGGTCACCCGAAAGAAAAATTTTACTGTTCACATGGAAAATTTTTTCGTTACTGTTCATCCGAAAGAAAAATTTTACTGTTCACACGAATTTTTTCGTTACTGTTCATCCGAAAGAAAAATTTCGCTACTGTTCATCCGAACAGATCTCAATCAAAAAAGAGATTTTTTTAAGATAAAAAAACCCAACTTTAATCTTAATCTCTAAGAACAAATCAAAGATGGCTCTGATACCACTTGTTAGATCTAAAACTTGAGATCTTAAAACCATATAGCCATGATTAATTCAAAGAGATTAAAAGAAACATAAAGAGCGGAAGTTTATACCTGAATCCATTGATGGATTTTGACTTGGGTTTTGGATCTTCTAACCTTAGGGTTTTCCTCTATAGCCGAATATCTCTTGTAGATGGGGGTGAAGAGATTTAGAGAAAAAGTGTAACCCTAGGTTAGGGACCATAACCCCTTATTTATAGGTGTTGTACATTTGTAATTTGGCCTCTCAACAAATCACAATTACAACCCGGTATCTGCACATATAACCCCATGACATATTTAAATACCCATTAACCCAACTTAATTGATCACTTTAGTGGGTTATCCTGAATTGATAGCAATACACAATGATTAATCATATGTGTCCACAATTAGATTTATTAGATTAAATCCAACAATGTTACCTTGACTCGGTCTTATGGTGACCAAATCAATGTTTCTTTCTCCGTTGAGAGACAGAGAAAAACGTAGGAACGTGGAATGGTTTGTTGAGAGGAAAACATGATGGCTAAGATGGATTGACGAGATCTTATTTGCTCCGGTAAACAATTTTTTTTTTTTTACCAGTAAAATAAATCATATATAATAATCCAAGGAAGCAGTCATGATGTGTACTCAAGCAAGGCCTTGTTGTTATGGGCACAATGAATACCTCACTGTTTAGAGACCACGCACCTCAACCGACCGACCGTATCATTATTTAAGAATGACACGTCTGTTCCTTTATTAATGGAGGCGCTGGGCCGGCTTATTTGGTTTAAGAAAAATTCCTTAAGGACCCAAAATATGGGACCAATAGGTGGGACAAGTGAGGTGTCTCCATCCTATTGGATAATGAGTTGGCCATCATTAATGATGGCCAACTCATTATCCAATAATAGGGGGACACCTCACTTGTCCCACCTATTGGTCCCATATTTTGGGTCCCTGTAGCAAAGCTCTTGGTTTAAATGTCCACCAAATTCACACCATCCTTTTGAGTTGTACATTTAGGGCATGTTCGGTTTGCTCAAAAAAAATGAGAAAACACCCGCCACCTCACATTTCAAGAAATCCCCCATGTGCCACATAGGATTTTGGTTTCAAGGGTTTTCCATTTCTTCAGTTCGGTTCGTTTTGAAATTTAGAGAAATGAAACGCCACGTAGGATGCCACATCACATTTTTAAGAAATGTGTTTTCACAACAAAAACCTCTGAAAACACTTGGAAATGTCAATTCAATGAATTTTTAATCTTTAAAAACACTGTTGGAACAATGAATGAGAATTAAACAGATTATTTAAATGTTTCCATTTCGCTTTCCCTCTTTTTTGTTCAAACGAACACAAGAAATAGAAAACACCTGCACTGTTACTATTGCGGCTTTTTTGTCTCTTTATGTGACTTGGCGGTTTCAAGGGGTGATTTCTTTGCGAAACGAACACAAAAAATAAAATGTGGGAAAACTCTTGAAATGTCATGATATCAAATGAAATGTCACATTTCCATTTCTTGTTTTTTTCGGAAAACAACCGAACAGTATGTGAAGGCTTTTCTCATGAAACCCCACGCTAATGTTAATTTTGAGGTCGAGACACTCCCAAATCTCAATGATTAAGGGGCTGTTTGGTTGTTGTTGGTAAAGTTGTGTATTTATAACACAACTTGGAAAGTTGTTGTCCACCTCATCAATCTTACTTTTATACTTTTCTTTGTTTGTTTTTGATTCCATTGGAATCATAAATTGCTTGTTTGGTTTGCAAATGTAACTTTAATTGTTTGTTTGGAAAGTGTAAAAAGTGGTCCCTACACAAATGATCATATTGGTTGGAATTATTTTTTATTATTATTTCCTGATTTCAATGTCAGCTTTCTCCTAAAATTATGTCTTTTTTTTTATGAAATCACTTTACATGCCACATCAGCATATAAAATCACTTTACACTATTTTCACAACTACAAACAAACAATTGAAAGTGATGAAACCTGACATTGGGACCCACTTTTTTACACTTTCCATCCTTTTACGTGGTAAAACATAGAACCAAACAGCCCCTAATTGGTCTTGGGCTCATTTTGATGAGAAGTCAATATTCACTTGAGGGTGGGTGCTGATGGAGAGAGAGAGAGATAACTGTTGCCTCGTTCCCTTTTAAAAGCTAATTAAATAAGCGACCACGTACAGAAAATGAGGGAAGAACAACAAAGAAATCGGTTGCCTATTTCTCACATGCAAAAATATTAGTATTTAATCTTTTTCTTTTTTAAAGATAAGAAGATTTATCAAAGATTTTGAGAGGGGTTTAGGTCACCTCCAAGTTTAAGTAAGGAAGGGATTGTTTAAGGTATGTAGGGTGTTGGAGACTCTTGCGTCTGGGGATCGACAACGCTAACCGACTAAACAATTAATGTTGTTTGCAAATATGTACGATGGAAGATAAAGAATTAATAACAAGGAAATGTGTGGTGGGGGTGGGGGGTGGGGGGGGGGGGGGGGGGGGGGG
>BQKN01066596.1:118960-152589 GCA_022839385.1 Asparagus kiusianus
GAGACACCCTTGGGGTGTCTTGGCAAATCCGAATTCTCCCCCCCCCCTTTTTTTTTTGTTTGTTTCCTTTTTTTTGTTTGTTTCCTTTTTTTTGTTTCCCCCTCTTTCCAAAATTCAAAAAGATTCTCTCCCAACTCTTTCTTCTTCTACTCTCTATCCCTCCACCATTGTTTCTTTTCTTTCAAGAATCCTTAACCCATCAATCCCTCCCCTTAAAATTCGGATTTTTGTGTGCACCCATTGGCCGAAAATTTTCCTCTCAAACTAGGGCTTCTTCCTCCATCTTCAAGCTCAAGTCTTGGCTCTTGGAGTTGGGGTTTTCAAGCCTCTTGATTTGGGTAAGTTACTCCTCAAAACACTCCCATTTTTTTGATAAAGATTGAATCTTTATGCTTGTAGTAGATGTATGCCATGAATTTTTTTATGCCAAGATTATATCTTTTTGCTCTCATGAGTTAAGATTCATGAGAAAGATGGGGTTTTGACAATGGGTTGTGTGTATGGACCAAAATTTGGGTGTTTTGTGCAAAAGAGGCAATATGGCCGAATTTTGAGGTGTTTATTTGCAAAAGGACTAAAATTTAGGGCTAAAATTTATAGGGGTTTTCATGCAAAATAGGACTAAAATTTGGGATTAGAATTTCACACCCATTTGGCCAAACTTTTGAGAGGCGCTTGTATGCAAAGAATCAATGTTTGTTTGAGGGGTTTATTTGCAAAAAGCAACCCACAAAGTGTAGAGGGGTTTATTTGCAAAAGGACTAAAATTTAGGGCTGAAATTGCAAAAGTTTAGACCACAAACCTATGACCAAAGTTTTGATAAAGGCATGCGGAAACTAAACCAAAAAATTGTGGAGGGGTCTTTTTGCAAAACTGGCTAAATTTTACAAAAGGGTTTATTTGCAAAATTAACCAAAATTGTGGGGTACCGGGGGTGCTCTATGATCAGATATGATGACCATGACCCAACTCGAGCGTGTCCTTGACTCGAGTTTAGTCTCGGACACGAGGGGTATTTTGGGTATTTCACCAAAATTTACCGCAAAGTGACAATCATTGTTTCGTATGCACGAAATTTATAGGTTTAATTAGACTTCAACTACAAAATCCTATTTATTCATAGGACTTTAGTTCAAGTTCTTAATTTCCCTTTTAAATTTCGTGTATTCATATTTTAGATTGTACCTGAACTGCTGCTTTTCATTGCAGATTTTTGATGTCTCCACGTCGACCTCGACTTCGTAGGAGTCGTTCCCATTCGCAGCACAGCGAGGAAGAGGTTCCTACGGCATCTTCCCCAGCGGCCTCTTTCTTTGGGGGTGAGAATTTATATTTTCTGTATCCCTGATTGACCCATTCGCGGGTCATGAAGGAAGAACCGACACCCTCCTTCACGGGGGTTAAGGTTTCGGACTTGTTTTGCTTAGCTAATTCAAGTCTTCGGATATATTGGGGCGAACTCGTGTCGTCTTACACTTTATAGGTCTGTGTATGTTACCACGTTATCTACGTGATGATGCATACCGTTCTTCCAGTGTAGGACACTCGAAATCGTCTCTCCAATTATCCAGTGAATGATCTCATCTCGCCTTTATGAGATGGATTTTCTGATTCTATCCTTATGCTTTGTTGCAGTTGAGTTCCCCACGGGCAGCCTCCCTCATCACGCCCCTACTGGTTGTAGCAGGGAAGTCTTCTCTTCGGCTTCCATCAGGCAGGTCATTGGTCCACTCCCTCAGTTCGACAGAGATCGCTCCGACGAGTCCTGTCGTTTGATACGGGATGGAGGGCGTCATTGTTTACGCCAGCTTATTACAGATGCTCCCCTCACTGCGGACTCTACCTCTACTCAGGCTTTAAAGAAGCCCAGTTTTCTGTTCGGAGATCACACAGAGCATCCTGCTACATTGACTCTTACCGAGGAGCACTGGCTGACTCTCGACGAAGGAGCTCTCTTGTACATTCCCTCCATTCCTTGTCAATATTCTTTCACTCATTTGGAGGGACAGGCCGTGGAGCGACAGATGTCTTGGCACCTTACTGACGACGCTGAGCGAGTTCAGTGTGGATATGTCTCTCATCACAAGACTCCTGGTCCTGGTGGGTATCATCATATTCGTGGTCTTCGACCGGGGATCATGGGTCTTGACACTGCACCCCCAGGCGAGGTGTCAGCAGCTGCTCCTACCGTGAGGAATCGTCTGGCTCATCTTGGGAGAAGGTTACCTCCACCAGATTATAGATGCTATAGTTGGGCTTCCTCACTAGCCAAGGGATGGTGGACACGCATGACCAGTTACGTCTTAGGGCGCTGGGAGAAGGATTTGAAGAGCAGTGGATTGTATGCACCCATACGAGCCACCATGCACGGACTCCCAGTCAGCTGCCACCACTTCTTGGCGTTGCTAGAGACATATATGCCTGACAGTAACACATTCCTGACCAGCGGCGGAGAGTTATGGTTGGCCTTACATGAGATGTATCAGGTTTCTGGTCTTCCGATGGGGGATTGTCCATATCAGGAGTACTTTCCTTCGAACCAGCAGTTGGGGTGGTTGAAGAAAGATAATCCCGATATGTATGATACTCTTTGGGACCTCACTTGTCACTATCATACCTCCTTACTCCAGACTTCTCCTCTAGCGAAGAGGAAGAAGCAGATCAGCTTGAAGTAGTTTGCTGTCTATTTGTTCCAGAATTTGGAGGGTGATTCCAGCGGGCCCATTCGTGAGTTAGATGTCCTGACCCCTACCGCCATTAATGAGTTGATGGAGAAGGTTGAGGCTCGTTCTTACACCATTGCCCGTGCTGAGGGAGCTTTTCATGCTGGAACCAAGTTTCGTTCGTTCCTCCGTCGTGCACAGAAGTCTATTGAGCCCCGATCTCTACTGGCAGGCTACCTTGCCCTCTGGTTGAAGAAATGTGTTGTTCCGTACTAGTTTTCAGACGCCTTACCTCTCGAGGTACTCTTCCCCGCGGTTCAGCTAGCTTATGGGAGGGAACTTTCTCTGCTCCCAGCGATGGTTGCCAGCATCCATTGCGGGCTTAGGAGTGTGGTCAGTGGTTTTACACAGGTGGGTTCTGAACCATCGACCGAGCTTGCTTGTCCTAAGGTCGAGCTTCCTTATGCGTATCTGATGGCGTGGCTTGTTCTTCACCGTCCTGACTTGATGTCGGCGCCCAGTGCTGTTGATGTCCCCGTTCCTTTCGTGCAGTTGTTGGAGAGGGGAAAGTGGCTCGGGAAAAAATTCAGTGATGTACAACGAGAACTTCAAGTTCGTAAGAGCTGGGAGTTCTTCAAATGTTTTCCTCAGTTTTCGGGTCGCTATGGTGACGTGCTGATTGATGAGGAGAAACCCAGAAGTGACCGGACTGTTCTCGACGTTGGTTGTTTCCGCTGGTTGGTGAACATCCATGTTGGGTATCTTGTCCTCCGGGTGAGGAATCGATGCCACATAGAGCCTACCTTCCCTGCCGTTTTGCTCGTCAGTTCGGTTACGACCAACTATATGTTGGGAATCCGAGCCGTGGTTTGAAGGTTGAGGGAGGGCTTATTGATGGCGTACGGGCATGGCTATGGACTATGGTGGGCTGCACCGGAGCCCACTTTGCCCTTCCTTCATATAGGCGCAAGCCGATGATTACTTTCCTCAGTTGCAAGTGGTTCCTCTCCGCCAACGAATCCATAGGTGTGAGGAGTCTTTCAGAGTTAGAGTCTGAGCACTCGGTCCAGGTCGCTATGATGGCTGCTCGTAAAGCCGAGCTTGCTCAGAAACAGAAGAAGAAGTCTGCCAAACCTCCTCTCTCAAGCAAAGACGATGAAGAGCTCCTTCCTACTAATGATGATGACGAGACTTCTGGGGAGGAATATGTGGATATAGATACCGACCAAGAAGAACTTGATACAGGTTTGCCATGCTCTTTGATTTTCTTTCTCAACTCCAATTGGTATCAACGAAAGATCTTGTTCGTTTTATAAAATGACCATTATCACTTTAGGTAGGACAGTTGACGATCATGAGTCGATCGCTTCTCGTTATACGGGATCAGGGCCTAATGATCGATCTCCCACGCATGTTGAGACGTGTGGCAAGTCCGTGCGTGACCGACCTGTTGGTTCTAGAAGGGCTGGTACTTCGAAAAGGAAGAAGATCGCTCATAAACCACCCGTCGGCCAGCGTCCTTATGGAGTGGATTTAGGCGACATTGCCGATGGAGAGGAAGGTAACATCTTGTTGTACACATTTTTTTTGCTTTAAGGTGATTTACCTTTTGGGATTCATAATCATGCTTTATGTTCCAGGGTTCTTTGAAAAGGGCGAACTTTCACCGGATCCGGTATCCCCTGGATCTGATAACATGGATTGCTTCGTGCAGCAGATGTGCGACGCCCTTCGTGACGGTTCCCTGGGTATCGATCTAAACATTGATCTTGAGCAGGCGAATAGTGTTGAGCCCACCGTTCCATATTCAGGTATATCTACATCCGATGATACCCTCCTCAACAATATTTGTGATAGTTAAGGAATTCATGACTATTTTGCGCTTTGCTTTCCTTCAGAGTATTTGACGAATCCAATCGTAGACATTGGGGAAAGAGAATCTTCTGTTCATGCTGCAGGTATTTCTAAGCTTTCCCTTCTTCCTTATTTTCTCATACATATCTCCAACATTTGGGTTGTCCTGCAGATGTCACGATGGAAAAGCCAGCTGAGGACGGAGCCTTTCATGATGTAGGTTTCGAGGAATAGGGGCGTGCTCCTGTACCAAGTTTCTCGAAACCCGACGCCGGATTATTAGCCGACATGCTGGCTGAACAGACTTCCAGAGGGACCGTGAGACCACTCTTTGGGAGTGATTCATTCACAGGCATATATCTGATTCCCTTCATTCATTTTTTTATCTTTTATCTAACTAATGAAGGATTAATATTACAGTACCCGTCATTGGGACTGATTCAGTAGCGATTCCCAGCACATCTAGCTTACCTCGGAGTGACGGACTCACAGGTATGCAGACGATCTTGGATGTCGCACTGCTTTTCATTTATTTGATTTCTTTTGACTAATAGATGAATGCAATCATAGGACCAGCCACTTGGACCGATACCTTTATGACTCTTGGCATTCCCGGCGTATCCGAGGACGATGGGGTTGCCGGTATGCATACAATCTTCTCATCCCGATTTTTCTTATTTGTCTAAATTTCCATTTTGACTAATAAGGGAGTGTAACTATAGGACCGGCCGTTGTGCCTGATACCACTACAGCTTCTGGGACCAATAGTTTGCATAGAAGTGGCGTTTTCCCGCCCTCGCTGAGTGGTATGACCGATTTGCCTACAAGGGTTGATATACCCTCCATGACCACTCCTGCCATTACTTCGAAGTCTGTCAGACCTCAACCCGAGGGGACCTCCGTTGGCATAGGTATACTCGAACTTTCCCCTCGGGTTTTCTGATTGTATTTGATAATCTCTTAACTTCCCACACTGCTACTTGCAGGATCTCGATCATCTCTATATGAGCGTGTCCGCACCCTTTTGGCCGATACCGATCCTGACAGAGACATTTTTCGTACCGACCTCGCCCTTTTTACCGTCTTTTTTAACGGCATGATCGATAAACTTCTTCATCGAGGATATCGTTTCGATCAGTTCAGGCGTTCCTTCTCTCGCTACATGATGATGATCAGAGAAGAAGGACATCCAGAGTTGGCCGACTCCTTAACTGCCGATTTTACTGTTCTGGAGTCGGAGATCCGAGAGTTGGAGGAATTGGAGGCTAACGGGGCTTCTTCCTTCGTGTCCTCTCAGCTGGAGCATAGGCTGGCACAGTGGCGCGACCTGAGATCTTCTATCGGATGTGAGCTTCAGTCACATGAGAGTTCCATTGCGCAGCTGATGGCTACCGTGGCGAGGAAGGATACAGCTAGAGCTGAGTTACTCAGCTCTCTGGACTCGAGTCGCGAAGAAGTGGCTAGGTTGAAGGAGGCCTTGAAGCACGCCGAGGAGTCCGTTACTATTATTGCGGATGACCTGGCTGGATTAGAGCGTTCTCGTGAACAGGCACTCGAGAAGCTAGGATCCACACAGGAGAGAGTGATGAAGCTGAAGAGTGAAGCCGTGAAGATCTTGAGCAGTTCTGAAGAGTCTGTCCGAGCTGGTCTGCAAGCAGAACTTGAGCAGAGTTATACAGATAGACTTTCTAGTTTAAAGTCTCATGTTCTCAGCCGCCAACTGCCTTCGGGTTAATAATCTTTTCATTGTACACTTTGACCTGATGTATTAATCGAGACTCGGCGTTTGATTCCTTTATGATGTTTCCTTATTTATTTTGAAACCAGCCATGATAGTATTTACAGGATTTTTGGCAAACCCCAGCCACCAACGGGTTTAATACGCCTTTACCGATTACCGTTTGGATCGGGCTAGCATGTGAATTATTAAAACCCGTCTCACATGTAACGTTGTGCTAAGAAGAAATTGCTTTTCTTAGACTTAATGCTATGACTTTGAATACATAAACTTAACCGTTTCTTATAGGGAAAAGGTACCCCGCGTCGCGTTTTAGACGACGACTTATCCCTTCTTAGGCTTCGGGATAAAATTCCCCAGGTTTAGACCCTGGTGTCTTCTTCAATCGGTAAAAGACTAAACCGGCTACACGTGTTAGGCATAGGCTTTGGGGTTTTCTGGCAAACCCCTAGCCTTCAACGGGTTTGATGTGCCTTTACCGATTACCGTTTGAATCGGGCTAGCATATGGATTGCCCGATCCGTTTCACATGTAACGTTGTGCTAAGAGAATAAGTTCTCTGAGACTTTATGCTATGACTTTGAATACATAGACTTCACCGTTTCTTATAGGGAAAAGGTACCCCACACCGCGTATTAGGCGATGACTTATCCCTTCTTAGGTTTCGGGATAAAATTCCCCAGGTTTAGACCCTGGTGTCTTCTTCAATCGGTGAAAGACTAAACCGGCTACACGTGTTAGGCATAGACTTATCTCTATTAAGGAGTCGAGATAAAATTCCTCGTGCGCAAAGTGCTGGGATTGGGAATTGGGAATTATGTCTTTTCTAGGAATAAAAACAGCCTGGAAAAAAATAGGAGAGGAAGAATTTTATATTCTATCTCCCTGTGCTGAAGAGGAAGAATTTTATATTCTATCTACAGCCGGAAAGGAAACTCGAGGTGGGATCTCCACCCCCAGAATCCGGACGAATGAAACTAAGAGTGGGATCTCCACTCCGAGAATCGGAAAGGTTCAAACGGCCCTAACTTTTATAGGATTGGCCATTTTAATCAAAAGAATCCATCATTCATTGAGGAGAAAGCCCAATTTCGACCCTAACTTTTATAGGTTTGGTGGAAAAAGGAACAAAGGCAGATTTTCGTTTATCGAAAAGGAATGACTCGGTCTTAGCCCTGGCTACTTGGTAGGTTTGACTAAGTGAGATTGGGAACAATCCTAACTTTTATAGGTTTGATTGTCCGAATTAAAAGTGGACCTCTCGTTCATGGGAAGAATCGAGAGAGGAATTTGGCTTTGGTCCTAACTTTTATAGGTTTGACCTGGAAGCAAGGAGAGTGGAATACAGATAGCAATGAGAATGCCAACTCGTACTATCACTCAAAGGAAGACTTCGATGTTAAGTGATTAGGACTTAACATGTTGAATCTGAGAATTACCAGTGACTGGCAGACAGGAATTTTGGTGGATCCACCGTCAATTGATTTGATCAGTGGATGGTTTGGTGAGGGAAGATTAACCTATCAAAAGATTAGATCTCGTCTCACAAAAATAACTCATGCGAGTTAGAATTTTGACAATAATAAGAAGCATTTCGACATTCGGAGTTCGAACGTGGATCTTCTACAGTGACTGGGTTATCCCTAAGAATACCGCGTGTGGTATTCTTCCAGGAACTTCCCGATACATCAATTTTTCTGAAGATACTAAGGATAGTATCTTTTCAGGAATTTGCCATTTATTGGCATCATAAGCCGGTCACCATCCTTGGTGACTAAGCGATATGCGCCGTTCGAGTAAACTGTCTCTACTACGAATGGCCCTTCCCATTTGGGTTCAAATTTACCCTTCTTCTTGGAGTTAAGGATCATAGGCCGTCTTTCAGTTAAGACCAAATCTCCTTCTTTAAAACTCCTTTGTCGGACCTTTTTGTCGAAGGCTCGAGAAATTCTGGCTTGGTAAAACTCAATATGTTGTTGAGCTTCCAGGCGCTTTTCATCAAGCATCTCAAGTTCTTCGAGGCGTTTCTGATGTTGTTCTTCGGTCGTCATTTGGGTTGCAAGAGCGATCCGAAGAGATAGAATTTGGATTTCCAAAGGGAGGACGGCTTCACATCCGTACACCAATGAATATGGGGTTGCGCCGGTCGGTGTACGCACCGTAGTACGATAGGCCCATAGAGCCGCGCCGAGCTTGTCATCCCAATCCCGCTTATTATTCTTCACAAGTTTCGACAAGAGCTTTATGATAGTCTTGTTGAAGGCTTCAACTAATCCATTTGCTGTGGGATTATAAGCCGTTGACGAGATATCCTGAATTTTAAACTTTTCACAGAACCTTATGAAGGCGTTGCTGACAAATTGAGGACCGTTGTCGTGTATGATTCGTCTTGGAACACCATGCCTGTAGATGATATGGTGCTTGATGAATGCAATGACGTTGCTCGTTTTAACTTCTCTGAGTGGAACTGCTTCAGCCCATTTGAAGAAGTAATCGGTAATTGCCAGTATGAACCGGTCACCTTTGACTGACGGGGGATTTATAGGGCCAACAATGTCCATTCTCCAAGTCTCGAACGGCCATGACGTAACTGAAGGATGCAGATGCTCCGGAGGTTGGTGCATATAATTCGCGTGTACTTGACATGCGTGACACTTTCGGGCGTATGTGATTGCATCACTCATCATGAAAGGCCAAAAATATCCCATTCTTCTGATGCGATCATAAAGCTTGGGACCGGGCTGGTGTGCACCGCACTCTCCTTCATGTGCCTCTCTAAGGACTTCTTCAGCTTCTTTGGTTGATAAGCAACGTGCTAGCAACCCATCGTACCCCCTGCGGTATAGCGTTCGATTCTCCGTATTATAGTAGAATCTTGGTGCTCTTCGTCTGATTGACTCTCTTTCCTTCACATCTTCTGGCAATATTCCATGCAAGACGTAGTCGATGATGGGGAAACGCCAATCTCGTGGTTCGAACTCGACTTGAGTAGCGTGCACCTCTTGAACTTCTTCTTCCTTGGCATCTTCATCGTAAAGCGGCACTAAGAGTTGGTGAGTTCTTACCGTAACAAACTGTTCCGTCCCGGGAGGCTGTGCCAAAGATACGGCTAAAGCTGCTAACGCATCCGCGTATGTATTCTGTAATCGTGGCACGTGTTCGATGAAGAATCCTTCAAATGATTCTGCTATTTCCACTGCCATCTTATGATATGGTATTAAATCCTGGCTTCGGACTTCATATTCTCCTTGGACTTGCTTGACTATTAGCTGAGAATCACCGAAAGCTTCGAGATACTCAACCCCCAGCTCCTTAGCGAAATTGAGTCCTATAATCAATGCGTTATACTCTGCTACATTATTCGAGCATGACTCGGTTAATGAGTAGGCTTGAGGCATCACATGTTTTCCTGGGGAAACTAAAACAACTCCAACTCCGGAGGTAACCTTAGAACATCCAGTAGTACTTGCCATATTAGCTGCTCGGGAAGCGCCATCGAAGTACAAACGCCATACTTGTTGGTGCGAAGTTGCGTTGACTTCGTGGGTTTCATCGGGTAAGTCATCATATATCTCGGCGGTGTCCGTAGTTGGATTAGCTGCCAGGAGATCACAGATAGCCTGCCCTTTTACTGACTTCTGTTGTTTAAAATATAAGTCATATTAGGACAAGAGTAAGGCCTATTTTGCTAACCGCCAATTCATGGAAGCTGGTTGAGTCATGAACACTCGGACTGGGTTAACTTTAGAGATAACATAAATGGTCTGTCCAACCAGATAATGCCGCATCTTCTGAATAGCGAATACCAAAGCGAGGCATTCTCTCTCGATCATGGGATATCGAGATTCAGCGCCTACCATGGTCCGGCTTAAATAATACACCGCCTGCTCATGACCGTTATCATCATCTTGTGCAAGCAATGCACTTAATGAGTGGCTCGTCGCCTTGATATAAATCAAGAACGGTTTGCCTGATTTCGGTGCGACGAGTACGGGAGGTTTTGAGAGATATTCTTTAATACTCTCGAATGCTTTTTGACAAGCATCGTCCCACACGAACGACACGCCCTTCTTTGTGAGCTTGGAGAACGGTTGACATTTTCCTGAAAGGTTCGATATGAACCGACGGATATAAGATAATCGTCCTTGCAATCCTCTAAGCTCCTTGAGGTTTCTTGGCGGTTGCAATTCATTAATCGCCTTTACTTTATCAGGATCGATGTGAATACCTTTGGTGGTGACGACGAATCCCAGGAATTTACCACTAGACATTCCGAGGAAAGACTTGGTAGGATTCATCTTCAATTGATGGGCTCGCATCAAGTCGAACATGGTCTTCAAGTCCTTGATGTGATCTTTTTTATCACGACTTTTCACGACCAAATCATCTACGTAGCATTCGACAGTCTTCCAAAGATGCTCCTGAAAAATCTTTGACATGGCTCTTTGATATGTAGCACCTGCATTTTTTAACCCGAAGGGCATAACTGTGTAGCAGAAGACGCCGAGAGACGTTCTAAATGCGGTATGCTTTTCATCATCTGGATACATCTTTATTTGGTTGTATCCAGAGAAACCATCCATGAAAGACATCCTCTCGAATCCGCATGTATTGTCGATAATGACATCCGTGATGGGAAGGGGGAAATCATCTTTCGGACATGCAGTGTTGAGATCTCTAAAGTCGATACAAACCCTGATTTTCCCATTCTTCTTAAGAATCGGGACAATATTGGCAAGCCACTCTGGATGTTGCTCTTCCCTAATGAAGCCCGAGTCGACAAGCTTTTTAACTTCGGCTTCGATCGCCTCCATCATTTGCGGACGAAACCGTCTTTGTTGTTGTTTGACAGGTTTGACATCCGGCTTAATGTTGAGACGATGCACTGCTATGTTTGGATCGAGCCCTGGCATGTCTTCATAATTCCAGGCGAACACATCGATGTATTCCCTGATAAGAGAGATTAACTCTTCTTTCTCTTCGGGTAAGAGGCTGTCGCTAATGAATATCGGCTTCGGATTTTCCTCGCTTCCCATATTCACTTGGACTACTTGATCTTCGGTAGGAGGTTCTCTTTGTTCGAACCTATCACCGTACTGCATGTTTAAGTGATGAACCCACGGATCTTCCCATGTCGGTATCTGATCATCTTCTTCTATTGTTGCTGGATCAACCGTAACCATGTTCGACATTAGCTTTTTAAACATTTCACCAAGACTAGTGTCGGAATCCCAAGCTGACGAGTCAGAAGAGTATCCTTTTCTAGCCTTGTTAGCAATTTGATCGATGACTTGCCAGCAACACTCGTCGTCGGATGAGGAGACATAACCTAGACCTCTTTTGTGGCGATAATAATCATCGGGTTTTCCTTTTGGTACATAGGTCATTCGAGGTGGAACCCGCGGACCTCGACCAAAGCAAAGACCCTCTCCGAGCTTGAAGTCATATCCATACCTTTCCATCATATTGTGCGCTTTCGCATCATATCTGAACAGATGAGGGGCAGGTTTATCATCATCGTCTTCCTCTTCCAAGAAGTGGTCGGGTATCGGAGATTTTCTTCCTTTGCCGTAGACGACCTCCTTTCCACCCCCTGTCCCTGCGGGGATGACAAGCGTCGTTCCGCAAGGGTCATGTACCTGCTTTTTCGTCATGCAAAATGATTGAAGAGGCATATACAAATCAGGGTTATCATAAAGCTCTTTAGTGACATTATCAAGACACATCGAGTACTCTAAATCATCGTTTATTGATAGTTCTTCGGCAAGTTGCCAATTACAACTACTTTCCGATGATTTATCATCGTCAAGATTGATTACAATGGGTACAATGTCATTAAGTACAAAACCACCATCATAATCAAACCCAGCTTCGGTATCAGCTTCATCCCCGCTGTCCGTCCCTTGGGCCGATGGTTCAGTATCGGATTCAACACCGTATAAAAGGGAATCGGTAAAATAGTTCTCCAATCCTTTAAACGGTTGCTTATCCACGACCACCGTCTTAACTTCATTATTTGTGTCCACATACTTGAGGCATTGATGCAGAGTTGACGGGACTATAAGGTTACCGTGGATCCAAGGTCGACCCAACAGTAAGTTATAGGATGTTTCCACGTCAATCACATAACAAGTAACTTCTGACTTCAAATCCCCGATCTGGCATTTGATTCGAATCTTCCCCAAGGGTCTGGACCCGCTGGTATTGAATCCATAAATCGTAGTGCCAGTGGAGGCTAGTTTGCTAGTCGGAATCCCGAGATGATGCATCAATCGGAATGGCATGATACTAACAGCGGAACCCGGATCGACTTGGATTCGGTTGACCATGCTGGAGCCAATGTGCCCGGTGAAATACAAAGGCCTATCGTGCTTTGAGTTTTTCGTCTGCATGTCTTCTTTGGTGAAAAAGATGCAGGAAAAATGATGCGCCGCGAGATTACAGTGTTGAACTGACGACTCCGGTTCTTCAGAAGATGGCTTGATTCGAGTCAAGAAAGCTTCAGAGTCGCTCAAGGCCTCTTGTAATGCTTTCCTTGTATCCTTTGAAAGACGCAACAACTCGTATAGAGTTATCCTAGCCGGGATATTGGCCAACTGCGCCATGATATCAAAATGGGGCGGAGAGCTTGCATTTCCCGATTTGTCTCTCCCAATCGGATGATTGAATCGAGACTGCCTCGGGTTTTGGGCTTCTTGACGTAAAGGTTCTTTTCCTTTCTCCTTCTGCTGGACTTTCTCCGTAGCTATAGGCGTTGGGGGAGTTGCTGCAATTCCCAGTTCTGCTAATGTCTTGGAAGGAGCGGTTTTGGTGCCCAATTGCTCGGAAGCATCCGGGTACTTGTAGTGATACTCATTCCCACTTCGGGTTGCAAAGGCCTCTTGTTCATCTTCATAAAGTGGGAAGGCTGGAATTCTGTCGTCATCTTCTCCTGGAATAGCATAAGCTCCACAACAAGATTTACCTTTTCCTTTTGACCTCCTCTTGGAAGAGGTTCCAGTCCATTGTTCGTCTCTAATCAAGTCTGGATAAACCCAAAGAATCTCACCATTCGGGGCTGAGTGTGGCACAAGTCCTTTCTGGCGCTGTTTGTGAGGATCATCATTCACCGTCTTCACTGCTGCATTTATTACTGGCTCATGTTGGAACCAGTTCAAGGGAACAGACCCGAAGCTAATGGATACTGCATTCGCACCCACTTTCTTCTCCTTGGGTTGCTTCATAGTGATGACCCCAACATCGATTAGGGCTTGGATCTTATCTTTAAGAGCGTAGCATGCCTTGGTAGGATGATGCACCGCTCTGTGAAATGCACAGTATTTTGGATCACTGACCCTTTTAGCATCTTCTTGATCCTGGACCGGAGGTAACTTGATCTTGTTGTTCTCGATAAGGTATTTAAAAATACCGGGAACTTCATCCTCTTTGAATGAATAGACCTTCGGGAACTTCGGCTCCGTGGCTTTTTGCTTCTGGGGCTGTTGTTGCCACCTTGATTGTTGAGGCGCTTTTTGTTGCTGCTGTTGCGGCTGTGCTTGAACCTCGAATGTTTGGTTTGCGTCCACAGCATTCGCATGTGCTTTTCCCTTACCCTTAGGGACAAAGTTCTGTTGTGGGGCATTATTTGTTATTTGGCCCCTTTCCGTTTTCTTCCTTTTAAGGAATCGCTCGGCTCGCTCTCCTCACACTTTCAAGTCCTTCCAGGTCTTTGGCGGTGCCATTCCCATGGCTTCGAGGATGTCCAACGAATGATTATTGTGACAAGTCTCGAGGATAAAATCTTCGCTGACCGGATCCCTACAGTTCATTGCTTTGTTTCGGAATCTCTTCACGAAATTTTTGACCGTCTCACCATTCTTCTGCTTCTCATCGAATAGTGTACCGATTGAGATTTCGGTGTTGTCATCGAAGAAGTTTGTCAGAAACATATCTTCCATGTCGTCCCAATTGCTGATACTCCCGGGCTTGAGACGGCGATACCAGTCGAAGGCTGCTCCGTGAAGAGTGCCGACGAATGACCGCACCATAAGAGGTTCATTCCCAGAAATGATTCCTAAATGAGACTTAAAATATATTAAGTGTTGGGTAGGGGAACCCTTTCCATCAAACGGCGTAAAGTTGATTAAATTAAACTTTGTCGGATACGGAATTGATTCCCATTCCCTTGGGTATGGACATGGTATGCCGGACCTCTTCACTTCTTGAGCATTCATCAACGCGTTGATTTTGCTCTCCAAGTCCTTCATCTTCTTGTCTTCACTTGCCTCGGTCTTCGAGTGGCTTCGGGGAGAGGTAACGTGGTCCTCTTTCGCATTATCATCCACGGGACTGCTTCCGTTGCCGTTGTTGACAGGAGGGACATTGACATTATCCCCTTCCCGTTCATTCTCATCTTGATTCGGAGTATTGCGATGACCGGGTTCTCCTTGGTGGGCTGTCAATGCCGCGATCTGCTGGTCATGCATCTCTCTCATCCGTTGCATGGCCATCTCCATCTCGAACTTGAAAGTTTCCTTTTGCTTATTCAGGGCATCTTCAAGCATCTTGGTTACTTGCTCGGCGCTGATCATGAATGATTCGTAGGGTTGTCCCACACTAGAAGCTGTGTCATCGGATGCTATAGCCGAGCCAGAATCTGAACCAGCATCTGACACCTCCTCTTCCAAAGGAAGTCCCTTTTGCATTCTTTGGTAGTTCTTTCGCGTATTGATCCCTGACCGCAACCGAGTCATACACCGGGATACATCAGCAAACTGATCTGGGTTTAAGTGTTGTGTCGATTTCCTTCTACCGGTCATATTAGCAGACACTTCTAGGTATTCGTCCTCTTGTCGAACGAACTTCTTCCCATGAAAACGCCTTGGCTTGGAAATTCTCTCGAACACCGAGACTCTCTTTGGGGTTTTAGAACAGCAGCATTCTGACAACACCGCCTTGATGATGTTGGCACACGGACAGTGAGACTCCGTGTTTTGGGCGTATCTCTTTCGAGACTTTTCCATACCCCCAGCTCCATAGTACAACTCGTCAGTTTGATAACTGGAGTAACTCATAGAGTGTTGGCATGACTTCCCAGGTATAACACCATCATCATCAGACGAATGTGCTTCCCTCTGGGGATGCGACGCTTTATTAGCGTTTTCAAAAGTCGCGCGTTCAAGTTTACGCTTCTGCGAGCGTGAAAACTTAACGGGCTCTTGCACTTCGACCCGCAACCCAATACGGTCGGTAACAAGGGCTTTCCCTCTATTATCTTTCTTGGGAGGATTGATACGACCCCCAGTCTGATTTGTTATTTGGGGACCTTTCAATGGTCCCAATCGCTCCTTGACAGGTGCTTTACCTCGGTTCTCCGGTAAAGGACCGAGGTGATCTTTCAAAGGAACCCTGGATCTTGAAGGATCCACGTTCTTGCCTAAATCCGTAGGAGGTGCGGGAACGGGATCTGGATTTGAAGAAGTTTGGGTGATAACTCCACCCACTTTTGTCTTAGGTGCCGGTTTTGACTTTGGCACCCAAACCCATTTATGTGTGGACGGCTTTTTGACCGTCTCTTCTTTCTGCATCTCTTCTGCTTTCTGCAGAAGGACTCGGGCATGCGCGAGCAAGGCGCGACATTTCTTGATTCGCTCCTCGAGCGTGGAACGGTTCCTCTTGACGCGGATCCATTCATTTGCCTCCGTATTAGAAGAGGGGTTAGTTGTCCGGCGTTGTTGCTCTTGGCGTTGCCTGGCTTTTAGATCCTCATTGTAGCGGATCCCGTCCATCGATTCTGCGGCCTTGGCCAGTTGTCACGCAAGGCGTTGACGCCGTCTTTGACGTGCCCTCTTCGACGAAGTTAGAGCACCTTCAGCAGCTACCTTCTCGGTGGAGGGGAGATCTGCGACCTCAACCCCTTTGAATGCTGCAGGGACGCCGTGGGGCACGGGTGCAGCAGTGGCGTCGAGATCTTGGGTCTTCAAGTTAGAAGTCCCGCGAGCATTTTCGGAAGATGAAGTCTTCCTGCGCCTGTTTGGAGAGGCGGATCTGGAGGAGGAGGAAGAGAGGTACTCTTCAAACTTTTGTTGATCGAACTCATATTCGATCTCCTCGTTCACCCGGATCTTGAATGCCGGTTGCGTCACGACAGCCTCGGCAGTGAGGCTGTTGGCTCCCACTGTGGTCGCCAGCTTGTTTTCGTCAAAAGTTGCCTTCATCATTGATTTCATTAAAACTTCAATCGTTACAAATGAATTCAAATAACAAAGAATTAAAAATTACAACTTTCTTGAAAATAAACACAAGATCCGTTTATCGTCTCTTGCTTGCGTGGGTCTTTAGCCTGTGACGGGGACGTCGATATCCGTGGACCACCGGGCAATCAGATCTGATCCAGAAAAAAATCAGGCAGAGCTTCGTCGATCCGCGAGGAGATCTAGAAACTTGAAGCGCCTATCTCGGATAAAGCGAGATATTTGCTCTTCTTAGGATTACCGACGAGGGGTAATACTAAGGAACGAATGGGGTGATGAAGATCTGAAGAAGAACTCTCCTGTGTTGAGATGCTCAATCACTCTTCACTACAGCAGGGCTTCGCCAATCCTCTCCAAAAATCCAGATCCTCCAAAAGTGAGGCCTAAGGCTCCTATTTATAGGCATGAGGGACCATGGAGCGGTCACAAACAAACTCAGGGCGTAAATCAGCGCCTAGACACCCCTGGGGTGTTTCGACTTTCCCGAGACACCCCGGGTGTCCCAGTTCAGCCTGAGACGCTCCGTTACACTTGTTTGATTGTTTCCGCCGTAAATTCTTCGTCCGAACTCGGATTTGAGTGATTTCAAGTGCGTTGGAAGCCTGATGAAGAGTTCTATCTGCTCCAATGGTTGTATTATCTGTAGAATGAACGAGACACAAAGGATGTTGTTCCTTTTGTAAACATCGCAGGGCTCCCGATTAGCCCGTGCCTTCGTTATTCTGAAACTCTGTCAGCTCACGTAGTTCGTCGATTCACTTCAAGCGTTCACCGACGTCAATCGAACTCCTGTGAACCAGGTAGTAATGTTCATTGTCATTCTTTTAACACTGAGCTGTTCGTGGAGACCTATAGGCAATTTTCGATGCCTACACCTTTTTATAAGACTTCAAATCGAAAATTATAATTTTCTTTCAAACTACACGCAATAGATATTTATCGCCTATTGCTTGTGTGGGATCATTGCCGGTACCGGGGTTTATCCGTGGACCGCCTACGGATCAGATCCGGTTAGCAGAAGTTGGATAATCAATGCTTTCACTTCACGAAGGAAGTAATTGCAGTAGCAGTGATTTTGACTAAGCAAAACCACGACTCTTCTCGAGATTTAAGACTAAGCTTAAATCCGGAGGAGTAAGGAATGAGTCTCAGATCTCTCGAACTCTCACTTTGTTGAAGAACTCTACCAAGATCTGTTAACTCTCTGAAATTCATGCTCTAATCTTCAATTTGACAGCACTTCGTTCTCTTGATTTCCAGTCCATAAAATGGAAGCCTTTGGCTCATATTTATAAGCCTCAGATACGGTTGTTTGGATCAAAATGATGGATTTCTCTTTATCTTCAGTTAACAACTGTACAACCACAATATCCTATCAGTTGGAACGTCCAGGAATACTCAAATCCCGAAAGAAACCGAACAAAAACTGATTCTGGCCGAACAACCACTTGGTGGCTTGCCCCATGGCCGAGTCACTGGCTCGACCGGGTCGTTTTGATGCGATCTGGCAGCCAGAGGCTTTCTTGGGTTTGACACGTTCCGTCGTTTATGTGCATTTCATTGTTTCGCCGACCGGTTCACTTCCTCGATTCACTTCATGCATTTCGTGAACGCGCGGATCGCTTGACGGTGGCTGGTGAGTACGTGGGATGCTTGGAACTAGGTGGTGAGTGCGCGGAATTGTCGGTGAGCGCACGAGACGTTTGGTTCGCCGTTCCGGTGAGACCATTGAGCGTACAGGCTACTTGACGGTGGTTGATGAATATGCGGCCCGCTCGGAAAACTTTCTTGATTTGGATGATGACGTTTGTCACCTCCTCTTCGTCTCGAGCCGTATTCAGAAACCTACATGCATTTTTAGACGCCTACAGATACCCCCTCCAAAGTGTTTTAGTCTTATTTCCTTAGAGAGGAGTCTGAGATACTTTGGACGTGATAGGCCTACACCTTTAGTCGGTGTTAAGGGACCTATAACCGATTTCAGTTCCTGACTTCTCCATATTTCAGTCTATTCAGTATTTGTCGAACAGTTGAAATTCTTCCGGTGCTGCGTTTATCACCTGACCGTTGTTGAAGTCTCGAATCGGAACTGTTGAGTTGATTTTGGCTCGTTTTGTTGAGTTGACTTTGCACTGATTATCTGCATCGCAACGCGTTGACCGGCGTTGACCTAGGGCTACGTGTTGATCGGCGTTGACCTTAGGGTTTCGTATTGATCGGTGTTGACCCAGGGCTACGCGTTGACCTGCGTTGACCTTATGGTTTCGTATCGATCGACGTTAACCCAGGGCTACGCGTTGACCTACGTTGACCTTATGGTTTCGTATCGATCGATGTTGACCCTCATCGCAACGCGTTGACCGGCGTTGACGTAAGGCCACGCGTTGAACCATGTTGACCTTAGGGTTTGGTATCGATCGGCGTTGACCCTCATCGCAACGTATTGACCGGCGTTAACCTAAGGAGAACCAGCTTATACTCGTGTACTCCTGGGAGTTTTGAGAATCAGTTTAACCTCGTGTACCCATCGGAGGTTGCCGGGTTATCCTTAAAAATATTACTCGTAATATTTTTTAGGAACTTCCCGTCAAAAGTGAGAAACATTATAGACTCGTATTCCCGTAGGAGTATGAATACAGGTGTCGAATACATCGAAAAATACCCAAAAAAGGTTCAAAATGTATATGAATTATCCTCGGATCCATCTACACGCGCGGGCCCACATTTCGCGGCTCACACGCGTGCGAATCAACAAACTAGGATTGGTCCGGTCCGGTTCAACCTGGTTTGAGTTGGTTCAGATCAGATTTGGGTTCAGTTCAACCAAGTATCCCCAATTACAAAACCCGACTCCCCCTCTCTGTTTGTTTGCCTAAAAAAAGAGGGAAATCAAAGAAAAGGAAACCTATTTCTAAGAAAAATAGATTTTGAGATTGTTTGGTTGGCTAAAAAAAGAAGGAAATCAAAGAAATAAAGATGAGATGAGATGAGTTGTCACCTTATTATAGGATGATGTGAGTGATTTTTTAAGAAAACTTGTTTTGATGTTGTTTGGTTGGCGAAAAAAATAGAAAATGAATTATAAGAAACCTATTTCTTGTAATAGATTGTTTTCTTTTGTTTGGTTATTTCTTAAAAATAAGAAAATAGATGAGAAGAGATGAGTTGTCATTATATTATTGGATGATGTGACCCACACTTAAGGAAATTATTTTCCTAGCTTTTTGGGAGGAAAACAAAGAAATAAAATGTTAATGAGATGAGATGAGTTGTCACAATCTTATTGGATGATGTGAGTGATTTTTAAATATGAGATGAGATGAGTTGAGTGATGTTGTGGATGAAAATAATATTTTATTAGATGTGGTGGATGTGATGAATGAGTTGTTGGATGAAAATAATATTTTATTTGATGTAGTGGATGAGTTGTTGGATAAAAATAATATTTTATTAGATGTTGTGGGTGAGTTTTAGGGATGAAAATGTGTGAAATTGTACATTTTGAGATTTCTTGGTTTTCATTTCTATTTTTCTGTTTTTTAGGAAATAACCAAACAGGCCATCTTCTTTCTTTTCTTTCTTTCGGTTTCACAACAGGAGTTCGCCGGCGCCCCCCCGCCAAAAAAAAAAACCGACTTTTTCCTCAAGTTCTACCCATCCAAGAGTTCTTCTCCCTCAAGAGTTCCAAACGAAATCAAAGATTCCCCCCTTCAAATTCCCTATCTCCTCCTTCCTCTCCTCTTCCAATTCGGATTCGAGCAAAAGAGGAAGATTCAAGGCTAGGGTTTCGGCGATTTGAGCTCTTCTTCCCCCTTCAAGCTTCAAGAACTTGGGTAAGTCTTCTTTCATGGCCTATTTAACTTCAGTTTTGAATTCTTGCCTTTGAATTCATGGTTTGATGGTTGAAACCCTAATTTTTAAATTTGGGGAAAAACTGAAATTGATGTTGAGTTGGTTGGTGGCCGAAAATTTTGACTGTACATTGATGACCTGAGTGTCGTTCTTGAGCTTGTGCATGGTTGAGGCCGTACTTTGACTCTTGGTTGATCATTGATTTAATCCTTTCCACTTCAAGTCCACAATGAGATTGTTGCTGCGCATGCCCAGGACATGCTAAGTTGTCATTCTCTTGCTGCTGAGGCTCCAGCATAAGTATGTTTTTTTCTTCAGCCTGACATGGCACCTCCATGGAGATTGAATTGGAATTTCGTGCATGACTTCTAATTCCACATAATCTTAGAGCAACTGCAATCTTCTTTTCTGTGCCAGCAGTGTTATTTAGACCAAGATCATGTGCCATCTCGTCATCTTGCCTAAACTTCACCTGATAAAAGATTTTAGAGATAACAAGATCCCCTTCCACGTGCTTTTCACCACCAACATGATATTGATGCATCATCTAGTTGGTTTTCTTTGGCTTGTCACTGTCTGACATGCTCATTTATAGAACTATAATTGTTTTCGAACCTTTCTGAACTCCATCTATGTAGACTGGTTTAGTCTTGCCAATTTTATGCCAGCAGACATTGCCCAAGTCACCATTTAGAATCTTTCTAGGCATTTGCCTCTTATTTTCGTGTGCCTTAAATGATTTATGGAAAAGGTAGAACAAACTTCCATCCTTTTTATGCCAGGTAGCTTGTGAGGGGATGAACAAAAAGTTTGATTATCTTCATCAAAGGAAATAATGAATTCATCAATAGAGGGATGAGGCTGTGAGCTTGTAAGTCTGTATGTTTGACGTGGTCGAGACCCTATGTTTGACTCCGTGACCCTTGACTTGATTTTGCCCTTGAATTTTCATGCTCGATTATGCACGTGAGCTATGTAGGAGGCGCTTGATTCGCTTGACTTGTATATTTGATTTTCCTCTCACTTTAACTTGAATCGAGAATGTCGTATAGGTTTAATTGGACCCTTAACTGGAAAATTCCATTTTGTAGAGTTTCAATTAAAGATTCACCATTTTCCTTTTTAATGTTATACTTCCCAATTTCTCCGAATGATTGAATTGTTGGTTCCTATTGCAGATTATCTATGTCGACGAGGGGATCACGCGCTGTGAGGGGTCGCTCTGCTACTCAGTCACATGAGCCGGAGTCTTTTAGTTGCACAGGTATAACGTCATTACTTCTTTTATCCACGAATTCAATCATTAATACATCTTACTGTATATTGCATCCCCATTTTGTTCTCCTTGGTGAGGCAATTGGGAAAAGCCGCCATTCTCCTTCGTGGGTGTGGCCGCTTCATAGCCTTGTTTTGCTTGGTCAAAACACGCCTTAATCAATTTGGGGCGATCTTTAACTGCCTTATACTTCGGAGGATGGGTATGCTTTCATGTTACTCACATGATAACATACGTCGTGCTTCGTGTGTATAATGCAGTCTAAACCGTCTTGTCTAATTAATGAGCATTTTCTCCTCTTTTGCTTAAAAACCCATATGGACATGTTGTATATCATACCCCCGCTTTGTCCTCCTTGGTGAGGCAATTGGGAAGAGCCGTCATTCTCCTTCGTGAGTGTGACCGCTTCATAGCCATGTTTTGCTTGGTCAAAACACGCCTAAATTAATTTGGGGCGATTTATAACCACGTTATACTCCAGAGGACGGGTATGTTATCATGTTACTTATATGACCACGTACATCGTGCTTCGTGTGTGTAATGTGGTCTAAATCGTCTCGCCTAATTAATGAGCATTTTCTCTTTTTTTTTTGCTTATAAAACTCATATGGATATTATGTATGATATCCCCATTTTATTCTCCTTAGTGAGGCAATCGGGAAGAGCCGTCACTCTTCTTCGTGGGTGTGGCCGCCTCATAACCGTGTTTTGCTTAGTCAAAATGCGTCTTAATTAATTCGGGGCGATTTCACATTGCATTACGTTACGCAAGATGAGGTATATTATCGCGTTGTTGTGCGACAGCATGCCCTGTCTTGCGCGCGCGAGATGCCGTTGAAATCGTCTCACCAATTACAGGGTCGTGACTCTATCTCACTGATCTGTGAGGTGAGTTCAACGCCTACATAGATAAAAAGAAAATCTGATAATTGCATTTTGCGAATGCGTATTATTTGTTTCAGTTGAATTCCTTTCAAAGACGATCAATGCCAATGCGGTAGAAGGCCGCTCTGGCGATGCTTATGCTTCCACTAAAGATCCTACGCTCATCCCGACTATCCCCTAATTTGCTCCGGGTGCATCTGAAGAACTTCCCTAGCTAATACGTAAAGGAGATCGTCGTACCTTACATCAATTGACTACCGACACCTCTGGTTGAAGACATCAACTCCACCCATCCTTTAAAGAAACCAGATTATTTATTCGGCGATTCTGTTGAGGACCCAATTATTGTGTCCCTCAAAGCTGAACAATGGTGCATAAGGATGAAGGGGGTTTTCTATATATCCCTCATATTCCTCGTCATCGCTCATTGATCGAATTACGACAATAGGCTGTTAAACGAGAGATGCCGTAGGATCTGACGGAGGAACATGAACGTGTCCATTACAGATACCTCACTCATCATTCCACTCCTGGTTCGAGTAACAAAAATCATATTACCGAATTGCATCCCGGTATATTATGATTGAATGATCCGCCACGAGGCGAGCTATGTACGGTTGCTAACACTCTGAAAAATCGCTTCGCAAGACTGGGGAGAGAGATGCCTGCCAATAACCACAGATGTTATGGTTGGGTCCATTCTTCTGATAAACTTTGGTGGTCTCGTCTAACCGGCTATGTGCTCGCTCGATGGGGTGACGAATTGAAGGCCAACGGGCTGTACGCGGCCGTTCGTGATACTATGTATGGACTGACTATCAGCATTTCCCATTTCCTTGCGTTGATGGAGCTTTACAATCCCGACACGAATACATTTTTGACGAAGCGTGGGGAATTAGGATTAGCTCTTCATGAGATGAACAAGGTTTCGGGTTTGCCAATGGGAAATATGATATACCAAGAATATTTTCCTTCGAATCGTGAGTTATGTCAGTTAAAGTCGACTACCCCGAATCGTTATGACACTTTGTGGGATCTCATCTGCCATTACTACGTAGCTTTGGTAGGCGTCGAACCGATATTGAAGAGGACCAAACCGCAAATCAGCTTGAAAAGATTTGCAAATTATTTATTCAAAAATCTAGAAAGCAATTCTGGTGAAGCGATTTGTGAGTTGAGGCCACTGACTTCGTTAGAGATTAATGAGTTAATCAAGAAGTCCGATGCTCATTCCTATACTACCGTCGGTATCGAGGATGATTTTCTCGTCGGGACCAAGTTTCACACTTTCTTATGGCATACAATGAAGCCTATTCTCCCGATGACTCTGTTGGTTGGTTATCTTACCATTTGGTTAAAGAAATACGTAGTCCCATATCAACCCACGAATGTTCTGCCTATGGAGGTACTTTATTCCGCTGTTCAACTGGCTTATCGGAAAAATCTTTCTCCTCCCGGCAATGATCGCCGGTATCCACCGTGGCCTCCGCCAGATGATTAGTACTTTCCCCCAGGAAGGAAGTAAACCAAGTGCTGTAATTCAAACGACCAAGGTGGAGCTGCCTTACACGTACCTGATGGCGTGGTTTGTTCTTCATCGCCCTAACATGATGGATGCGCCAAAGGTTGCGAACCAATCTGTTCCCTTGCTGCAGCTGATAGAAGATTGTAAATGGAAAGGACGGGGGTTCATAGACATCCAGAAACGGCTGTAAGACCATCGTCTCGACATGTTTCCCTCGATTTTTGGGTCGTTATGGTGATTCATTGGTTGACGTAGAGAAGCTTGGTACTGGTCGGACCTGTCTTGACACTGGATGCTTTGATTGGCTGGTGAACATTAGGCCAGGTTATATGATTTTCCGAGTAAAGAATTATTGTTACATAGAACCGTATCTACCGTGTAGGTTTGCACAACAACTTGGGTACGATCAAATATATATTGGGAACCCAAGTTCAGAACTCCGGACTCGCGGTGGCTTAGTAGACGGTGCCCGGGCATGGCTGTGGAATGTTACGGGTTGTACTGGTGCAAGATTTAGCTTTTCGGTCGCTGAATGCCAATCAGAGCTGTCTTTTTTATATTGCTGTTGGTTATTGGCGGCCAATGAACCTGTTCCAGTGAAGCCAATTGAGGAGTTGACGGCCGAGGCTGCAGCTCGGATCGCTACTCGAATGGTTTACAAAGCTGAGTATCAGAAAAGGAAAGGAAAAGAACCTGCTGGTCCTTCCCGTAATAGGGAACCAGAGGAGGATTCCTTTCCTTCCGGAGAAGAAGGGTTGGATGTAAATGTCGCCAGTAGTAAGGATGGGGCGGCGGACAACGACGAAGAACTCAGCACAGGTTTGTCAGAGTCCTTTTTCGAAGAGCTGTTGGATTTAGCAATCGCCAATCGAATTCATCGACTCAAGACCCGAAAAAGGTGGAAGACTTTACCCACTTATCCTCACAAAATGTTTGTTGAAATTACAGGTGTAGGTTTTAAAGAGGGAGAGAAAGTGAGCGGTCGTCCTACTGCCCGCGCTCACTCTCGGACCATAGCTCAGATAGATCCGATAGTTGAACCACGCCTTGACTCTGTGCTGAACAGGCCTACGGATCTTGACGAGGCACGACCTTCTAAGCGTCAAAAGTTGGTTTTCAAACGACGTGTTGCCTCCTCAGTCCCCAACGTAGAACTACTCAATGATACATCTATTGCTAGGGAAGGTAACGCTTCAATTCTTTTCAGTCTTTTTGATTCTTTCTCCTGTTAGACTTAGCGATTTTGCAATTTTTCAGGGGAAGGTGGCCAAAGTGAGGCCATTTATGATCCTCCTCCCGATTTTGATATGCTTCAAGAGCTCGACCTTTCGCAGCAAGTACACGGAGCTGCTCTCGATGAGCCCGATAATGCTGCAGTGGATATGACTATTGAAACCGATGAAGGTATCGGTGTAGGACCTAGTTCGTCTACGCCAGCCTTTAACCTAGGTACATCTAACACCGATAGTACACCTTTCAAATGGCGATTTTAGGAATTGGCAGATTCAGAATTCGTGCCTCCGTTAATTGTTTCTATGCTTTTGGCTCTTTTAGAAAAACTCCAAGAAATAGGTGCCAATACTGGAATTGTGAACTCTGCAGTCCCTAACAAAGGTAAATCCAACTCTTATTTGTTATGGATTCCCAATTTCTCTTTCTGTGTCTTAAAATTTAGACTTTCCCGTAGGTATCCTTATGGAGAATTCGGATAATGAGGATCCCTTTCAAGATATACTCATCAAGATCCATAGGCCTGTTCAGCACAGAGTCAAGGCGTGGTTCAACTATCGGATCTATCTGAGCTATGATCCGAGAGTGAGCGCGGGCCGTAGGACGACCGCTCACTTTCTCTCCCTCTTTAAAACCTACACCTGTAATTTCAACAAACATTTT
The DNA here is from genome assembly GCA_022839385.1 of Asparagus kiusianus. Classification (NCBI taxonomy): domain Eukaryota; kingdom Viridiplantae; phylum Streptophyta; class Magnoliopsida; order Asparagales; family Asparagaceae; genus Asparagus; species Asparagus kiusianus. Next base: position 144,880 of record BQKN01066596.1, read on the forward strand.
GTGAGGATAAGTGGGTAAAGCCTTCTACCTTTTTCGGGTCTTGAGTCGATGAATTCGATTGGCGATTGCTAAATCCAACAGCTCTTCGAAAAAGGACTTTGACAAAGCTGTGCTGAGTTCTTCTTCGTCATTGTTCGCCGCCCCATCCTTACTACTGGCGACATTTACATCCAACCCTTCTTCTCCGGAAGGAAACGAATCCTCCTCTGGTTCCCTATTACGGGAAGGACCAGCAGGTTCTTTTCCTTTCCTTTTCTGATACTCAGCTTCGTAAACCATTCGAGTAGCGATCCGAGCTGCAGCCTCGGCCGTCAACTCCTCAATTGGCTTCACTGGAACAGGTTCATTGGCCGCCAATAACCAACGACAATATAAAAAAGTCAGCTCTGATTAGCGTTCAGCGACCGAAAGGCTAAATCTTGCACCAGTACAACCCGTAACATTCCACAGCCACGCCCGGGCACCGTCTACTAAGCCACCGCGAGTCCGGAGTTCTGAACTTGGGTTCCCAATATATATTTGATCGTACTCAAGTTGCTGTGCAAACCTACACGGTAGATACGATTCTATGTAACAATAATTCTTTACTCGGAAATCATATAACATAGCCTAATGTTCACCAGCCAATCAAAGCATCCAGTGTCAAGACAGGTCCGACCAATACCAGACTTCTATACGTCAACCAATGAATCACCATAACGACCCGAAAATCAAGGGAAACATGTCAAGACAACCCAGCATTTATGATCTTGTAGTCATTTCTGGATGTCCATGAACCCTCGTCCTTTCCATTTACAATCTTCTATCAGCTGCATCAAGGGGACAGATTGGTTCGCAACCTTTGGCGCATCCATCATGTCAGGGCGATGAAGAACAAACCACGCCATCAGGTACGTGTAAGGCAGCTCCACCTTGGCCGTTTGGATTACAGCACTTGGTTTACTTCCTTCCTGGGTGAAAGTACTAATCATCTGGCGAAAGCCACGGTGGATATCGGCGATCATTGCCGGGAGAAGAGAGATTTTTCCGATAAGCCAGTTGAACAGCGGGATAAAGTACCTCCACAGGTAGAACATCCGTGGGTTGATATGGGACTACGCATTTCTTTAACCAAATGGTAAGATAACCAGCCAACAAAGTCATCGGGAGAATAGGCTTCATTGTATGCCATAAGAAAGTGTGAAACTTGGTCCCGACGGGAAAATCATCCTCGATACCGACGGTAGTATAGGAATGAGCATCGGACTTCTTGATTAACTCATTAATCTCTGACGAAGTCAGTGGCCTCAACTCACAAATCGCTTCACCAGAATTGCTTTCTAGATTTTTGAATAAATAATTTGCAAATCTTTTCAAGCTGATTTGCGATTTGGTCCTCTTCAATACCGGTTCGACGCCTGCCAAAGCTACGTAGTAATGGCAGGTGAGATCCCAAAAAGTGTCGTAGCGATTCGGGGTAGTCGACTTTAACTGACGTAACTCACGATTCGAAGGAAAATATTCTTGGTATATCATATTTCCCATTGGCAAACCCGAAACCTTGTTCATCTCATGAAGAGCTAATCCCAATTCCCCGCGCTTCGTCAAAAATGTATTCATGTCGGGATTGTAAAGCTCCATCAACGCAAGGAAATGAGAAATGCTGATAGTCAGTCCATACATAGTAGCACGAACGGTCGCGTACAGCCTGCTAGCCTTCAATTCGTCACCCCATCGAGCGAGCACATAGCCGGTTTGACGAGACCACCAAAGTTTATCCGAAGAATGGACCCAACCATAACATCTGTAGTTATTGGCAGGTATCTCTCTCCCTAGTCTTGCGAGGCGATTTTTCAGAGTGTTAGCAACCGTACATAGCTCACCTCGTGACGGATCATTCAATCCCAATACACCGGGATGCAATCCGGTGACATGATTTCTATTACTCGAACCAGGAGTGGAATGATGAGTGAGGTATCCGTAATGGACGCGTTCACGTTCCTCCGTCAGATCCTACGACATCTCTCGTTTAACAACCTGCTGTCGTAATTCGATCAACGAGCGATGACGAGGAATATGAGGAATATATAGAAAACCCCCTTCATCCTTATGCAGCCATTGTTCAGCTTTGAGGGATACAATAATCGGGTCCTCAACAGAATCGCCGAATAAATAATCTGGTTTCTTTAAAGGATGGGTGGAGTTGATGTCTTCAACCAGAGGTGTGTCGGTAATCAATTGCCGCAAGATATGACGATCTCCTTTACGTATTAGTTGGGGAAGTTCTTCAGGTGCACCCAGAGCAAATTGGGGGATAGCCGGGATGAGCGTAGGATCTTTAGTGGAAGCATAAGCCTCGCCAGAGCGGCCTTCTACCGCATTGGCATTGATCGCCTTTGAAAGGAATTCAACTGAAACAAATAATACGCATTCGCAAAATGCAATTATCAGATTTTCTTTTTATCTATGTAGGCATTAAACTCATCTCACAGATCAGTGAGCGAGTCACGACCCTGTAATTGGTGAGACGATTTCAACGGCATCTCGCGCGCGTAAGACAGGGCACGCTGTCGCACAACAACGCGACAATATACCTCGTCCTGCATAACGCAATGCAATGTGAAATCACCCCGAATTAATTAAGACGCGTTTTGACAAAGCAAAACGTGATTATGAGGCGGCCACACCCACGAAGGAGAGTGACGGCTCTTCCCGATTGCCTCACTAAGGAGAACAAAATGGGGTATCCTACATAATATGTCCATATGTGTTTTTTAAGCAAAAAAAAAAAAAAAAAAAAAAACTGTGGTCGCCAGCGTGTTTGATCGGAAAATTAATTTCTTTGATGAGTCCATTACAACTTTGAGCGCTTATAATAAACTTAAACAAAAAAAGTAAATAGCCTTTTTATAAGACTTCAAATCGAAAATTATAATTTTCTCTCAAACTACACGCAATAGATGTTTATCGCCTATTGCTTGTGCGGGATCGTTACCGGTGCCGGGGTTTATCCGTGGACCGCCTACGGATCAGATCCGATTAGCAAAAGTTGGATAATCAATGCTTTCACTTCACGAAGGAAGTAATTGCAGTAGCGGTAATTTTGACTAAGCAAAACAACGGCTCTTCTCGAGATTTAAGACTAAGCTTAAATCCGGAGGAGTAAGAAATGAGTCTCAGATCTCTCGAACTCTCACTTTGTTGAAGAACTCCGCCAAGATCTGTTAACTCTCTGAAATTCGTACTCCAATCTCCAATTTGACAGCATTTCGTCCTCTTGATTTTCAGCCCATAAAATGGAGGCCTTTGGCTCATATTTATAGGCCTCGGATGCGGTTGTTTGGATCAGAATGATGGATTTCTCTTTATCTTCAGTTAACAACTGTACAACCACAGTATCAGATCAGTTGGAACGTCCAGGAACACTCAAATCCCGAAAGAAACCGAACAATAACTGATTTTGGCCGAACTGTCACTTGGTGGCTCGACCGGAGCCGAGCCACTGGCTCGACCGGATCGTTTTGGCGCGATTCGGCCGCCAGAGGCTTTCTTGGGTTTGACATGTTCCGTCGTTTATGTGCATTTCATTGTTTTGCCGACCGGTTCACTTCCTCGATTCGCTTCGTGCATTTCGTGAACGCGCGGATCGCTTGACAGTGGCTGGTGAGTACGTGGGACGCTTGGAACTAGGTGGTGAGTGCGCGGAATTGTCGGTGAGCGCACGGGACGTTTGGTTCGCCGTTCCGGTGACCATTGAGCGTACGGGCTACTTGACGGTGGCTAATGAATACGCGGGCCGCTCGGATAAACTTTCTCGACTTGGATGATGACATTTGTCGCCTCCTCTTCGTTTCGAGCCGTATTCAGAAACCTACAGGCATTTTTAGACACATACAATGAACTATCAGCTAGAGGATGGTCTAGGGTGTATTGAGTGACAGGGATACCCACCCTATAAAGAGCTGAGGAGTTAAAGAAGTCGATGATTTTAACAGGGGTCTCATCAAATAGGTCTACTTTGAAATGAGTGAAAATTTTGGTTAAATTGGCTCCGAATGGAAGGAATTTTATGTGAGTTGAAGCCGTGATATCAAAAATAACTTTACCCCATATAACATCATGACTACCAATGATAGCATAAATGGTACTAGTTAAATCTTGCAAATAATGACCATAACCCCTTGTTTTGGGAATTATGTTATAACTAAGGATATGACCAATGATTTTCGCAAGATAAGAAACTGATCTAGGTTCAAGTGGGAAATGTGTGTTAGGGAGAAGCATCAAAGAATCCACATTTGGATCGTCGAAAGCAACATCATTCAACAAATTATCCCCAACCGGAATATCAAAAATCTCAGCTAATTAATTTGTAGAAAAAAGAATACAACAATTCTTGACGATAGATGAAATGAATGGGGTGTTTGGATCAGTTGAATTAACTTGTAAATTTGCATAAAATAGTCGTACGAGATGTGGATAATGTGAATGATGACTATTATAATCAAGCAAATTATACAATCTAGCATCATTAAAGTAAGTACTCAACTGAAAATGATCAAAATCATCAAATTTTACAAATCTGCCAGGAAACAATTTGATTGGACATAAAGCACGATATTTGCCAATAAGAGAGGGATTTCTAAGATATCATTCATAATATTCAAAATTGTCCACGGGAGGGGGAGGAGGAGCAGGAGCAGGTGCGGGTTGGCCTCTACTAGATCTAGCACATTTTGTGCAACCTCGAAACATGATGAATAAATAAAATGATGATTTTGGACACCCTAAGAGCAGATCTAACAAACCCTAGAATGCAAACCCTAGGTGAAAGCTCTAGATAAATCTCTAAATAAGTAAAAGAAGATAAGAGGAGGAGGTTTACTGAGCAATCAAGAGGCAAACAAGCTTGACGGTTAACTTGAAGTATGTCCGGTCGACTGGAAGGATCGGAGGCAAACGCTAAGGGCTGGTCGACTGAAAATATGAGAACGAGAAAGGAAATTGGGGATTCTGGAGCTAGGGTTTCACATATAGGATAAAATTAATGGTTAGGATCTAGTCAAACTCAAGATTAAAGGTTAGGATCAAGTGCCAAAATAGAAATGGGTCACAAATGGGTCCAAAAAAATTCGGATCGAAGACAAACAACAACCAAGACCTGAAATTCTAGAGTCCGTTAGTCGACTTATAAGTTGACTGATGATAGTCATCGGTAGACTTATAAGTCGACTGATGACCAAAAATCCAGTTTTTCAAGGAAGATATGAACTATGTTTTAAACTCATAAAAATTCATTTTTATTTTATAAAATCACTGAATAAACATATCTGAAAATGTATTCTTTTAGATATACAAAAAGTTTTAATTTTGAAAGAATTTAGTTAATTTTTGTAAAACATGAAATTAAATCAACAAACAAAACACAAAAATCAAAAGATCAAAATAAAATTCGAGTTTGTTTAGGCACCTAAATGTTATTGGTGCAGGATTGCTTAGGGACATGACCCCTATCATTAAAGTTCAAAGCCCGTGGGTTATGATCCTATTTGGGCACATTTTATGCACGGACACGGTCAAAATAATAATTGTGCAAATGACCCTTCCAATTGCAATGTGTGCAATGAAAAGGATGAAATGATTTGTGTTGACCTTGTGGTTTTGCATGAGAATTATTTGCAAATATAAGTGGTCTTTTAAATTCATTTTGCAAATGAGAAGCTCTTTTCAAATCAAAACAAAATTTGGTCAAATGACCAAAATGACCACAAAAATCATATTTATACACAATAGCATGTTTGTGATGAACTTTGTGAGCATGTGTATGTGTATGATGTGATGAAGCTTGATGGGATGCATACGTGTCAATATTATTGGATTTGGTGGGTGTTTGTGAATTATAACAAAACTTAGGAAGATGATCTTTACGATCGCAAATAGAGCATTTATAAATTTTGTTATACATGTGTATATAGTGTGTATGAGTCTTGGAAGAATTTACACGAGACGTTGCACACAAGTCCATAAGCTTATTATTATTTGCAATGCGTGTTTTTAATGTTGAATCTAAAGATGATATGCGATTCTTAACATGATTCAACTCATTTGCTTGCACAAATGCATTGTTATTAGAAGTAGAACATATATCATTATTTTTAAAAGAATTACTCATTTTTAATGTTCTCTACTTCTAATATGGCATTGTTTTTCTCATGAGTTAAATTAGCAACATTTGAAATTAAGGAATCATGATCTAATTTTAGTTTATCATTATTTTCTTTTAGGATCATATTTTCTTAAGTAATAGTATCAAATTTGAAAGCTAACAACTCATGATCGGATTTTAATTCAACATGTTGCTTTTCAAATCTACAAAATTATGTTGCAACTTTTTATAGTCATGTATTAATTTTTCATATCCACGAGCGAGTTCATCAATAGAAAGTTTACTATCGAATTTGGACTCGCATACCTCTACGGCTATCGCCTAGTGGCCGTGTACATGATTGACGCTCCAATTGAACTTGAAATGGAATCCGCCAAAGGTCGTCGGATCTCGTCTAAGTTCCCTTAATGTGCTTCTATGAATTTCCATAATGTGTAAGTACTATCAAAAGAATCAAGCTTGTTAGATAAAGATGAGTCGAAGGCATTTTGTAAAAATTCTAACAAGAACTTGTTCATTGTAAGCATTCTTTTATCATCTTTACTCCACTTTGATTTCTCCATAGTGGGTACAATATAGGCACCGTCAATAATTTTGCATAAATTGAAATGTCTAGATATAACAAAATGTTTGAATCTAACACACCATTGAGCATAGAGAAAATTATCAATTCTAGGAGCGATATTAATGGCATAACCTAAGCTAGGTGCACCATGCATGTCCATGATATAAATACAAGCAATATAAAAATTAAAACTAGATTAACAATAAATCAAGTGATGATATTTGACTCTAGACGATTAAGCCTCAAATCAAAGAGCACCAAGTTTTGATACCAAATGAAATTACCCTAAAGGGGGTGAATAGGGTATTTGCTAATCTAATCCGATATTAATGCTAATTTAAAACTTATTAACAATTATATCCTAGCAAGTATGATATTTAACAAATTATGAGCAAAGATGTGTAATTAAAAACAAGGACAATATAAATATGAATAAATATGGAAATGAGATAGTGACAAATAACAATTGTAAACACACAAAGTGATCATGGAGTTCGATCACTCTCGACCTACGTCTCTTCTCCCCACTTTCGAGGAGAATCTCCACTATCTCAAAAGATAACTATAGAACCGGTTTTCAACGCTGACCGATAAACGTTTATAACACTCACAATATAATCATACAACACACTCTTAAGTGTTGGCCTCTCACGTGTCGTCTTCCTCAAGTGCTCAGATTTACAACCTCTCCCTAGGCTTTACAACCGATGCCACTCTTGGAATCAACCACGTCTCTCACCAACCACTTCTCTCGGTGTACTTGTGTATTACAATGTGATCTCAACAACAAACCTCAAATTATAAATAGATCCGTTCTCAGATGAAAACTCAATTAAGCTCACACTCAATGTATCACTCACCACAACCCAATTATATAATGTATAAAATGCTAAAAGCTCAATAGGTGGTGTGTGTGATCAATGAGCAATAATAAAACTAAACTCAATATAAAACTAGCTTAATGAAAAGATAATCAATAACAAATATATATAAAGCTAGA
>BQKN01066596.1:152989-177666 GCA_022839385.1 Asparagus kiusianus
TATATATATATATATATATATATATATATATATATAAAGCTAGAAATTGAGTTTAGAGAAAACTTCTCTGAAAAATTAAGAGTGAGAGAGATTGGGATTGAAGCCCAAACACGAAATAGATGATCTCTTCTCTTGTGAAAACTTCTTCACATAAACTCTTAGTAAAAATACACTTTAAACACACTTAGTCCCTTGTAAACTTGTTTTAAAACTTTTCTTGGATAGTTCAAAAGTTAAGAGGGAAATTGGTTTATATAGGTTCATGAAAAAAGCCCAAAAGCCAAGAAAATCCAAGCAAAAAGATAAAAAACCCGAAAAATTAGGAAGCTAGAAAACTAGCCATTACAGTACCATCAGTCGACTGATAACCTACATCGGTTGACTGATGGTTTATCAGTTGACTGAGCAAAAACTTTTTTCTTTTCCAGCCACTTTCATCGGTCAACTAATGATTTTATCAGTCGACTGATAACGTGCACATGGTATATCATAAACAGTAAATTTTAACTTTGAAACTCTTTAAAAATAGCAAATAAATTCCAAAAAATGTAAAATTTAGAAAAATGTTTATAAACATGAAAATGAACATGTTACAAAAGAAATATTTGAAATATCATTTCTCGTTTGTGAAATCTCTTCATTTTGCAATAACTCATAAATACGTGTTTATTTAAAACACTTGACTTAAATCAAGTTATGAAATCTTTTTAAATTGATTTATAGATTTAATAAAATATATATACAAGGATTATTTTGTACATAAACTAATAACACAATATTTTCTTAAAAAATACTTAAATTGTGATAAAACCAATGAATGTGTGTGTAAAATTATTGTGCTTGAAGTATCAACACATAATATATAAATCCTAAACTAATATACCCAAGTGTATGCATATGAATCTTGTTCTTGAATCTTTGACTTGATTGAAATTTGCTTCATTTCAGATATCGTCAACCTAGATATAAACACAAACACTAGAAATAAATATAGTTATAAATTGTTTGTTAATCATCAAAACTAGATTAGATAGTAGGCTCATAAACATGAGTCCTAACACAAGGTTAATTGAGAAGGTCCCAAAACATCTGACAAAGTATCTTTAGTCTGATGCATTGCCATACTGAAGCTGGCTCTTTTATGCTTTTCAAAGATGCAATGCTCACAAAACCGTAACTTTCATATACTCAGTCCACATAAAAGACCATTCGTGCTCAACTTGGCCAATCCACACTCACTTATATGACTAAGCCTCATATACCATAACTTGGTAGTATCTACTCCTAACATCAATGATGCAACTACAACCAAATCGATAATAGTAGAACCCTTTAAAACATACAAGCTGCCGATATTCTTTCCTTTCATAACCACAAGAGAGCCTTTTATAACCCTAAAAATTCCACATTTACTTGAAAAATTACGCTTAAGACTTTCAAGAGTGCCCAAAGAGATGATATTCTTCCTCAAACCTGAAACATGCCTAGCGTCAGTCAATGTCCTAATGATTGCATCATACATCTTAATCTACATTGTCCCTTTCCCAACGATATTGCATGAGGCTTTATTTCATTAGAATAACTCAACTATCAATAGCTTCATAAATGGTGAACCAGTCCCGATTAGGACACATATGATAGAAACAACTCAAATCTAAAATCTAATCTTGAGTGCTCCTCGTTTTATCATCGGTAACTAATAAAATCATATTTTTAGTGATTCCAACTTCAGCGAAGTCTTCCTCTGGATTTTTTTTCATACTCTTTTTATTTATTTTTACTTTTTAACTTCTAACAATCAGTCTTGATGCACCTTTTCTTCATGCAATATCTATAGGTCAGATTCCTATGCTTCGACTTATGCATGTTACCTCAAAAACCTCTTTTTCTATGTTCCTCGAACAAACAAGTCATCACTTTTATCGCCCCTTCGCTTATGGTTAACTCTTTTTATCGATCTTCTCCTTATTCAACAAATTCTCTTTGATATCCTTGATGCTAATAGATTTTCGGTCATAAATCACAGTATCGCTGAAGTGTTTGTAGGAAGGCAACAAAAAATACAGTGACAAGAAGGCTTGATCTTCATCATCGATCTTAATATTAATAATACTCAAATCTGTAATCACATAATTGAATTCACCAATATAAGATTTGATAAGTGTACCTTCTGATACCTAAAGTATGTACAAACACTACTTCAAGAGGCAATTAGTGAGCTACTTTGTCAAATATAAATCCTCTAATTTAGACTATAGATCAGTGGTTGTCTTCTCCACGAGAACTTCTTACAAAACCTTATTTGTCAGACATATCTGGATCACTGTAAGAGTTTTATCATTCATCTAATATTATTTCGTCATGTTAGCCAGTTTCTTTGACTTCCTGAACAAAGTTTTCTTCAATTCACTCTGTGTTAACACGACAATCATCCTAACTTGCCAAAAGCTAAAAATGATATTATTGTCAAATTTCTCAATATCCCACTTCATAGTAGTTGTTATGAATTTCTCGTCCCATTGATAGCTGAGGGCTTTGGTACCAATATGTTATGAAAAATTCCCGAGGATAAACTAATATCAATCACAAAAAAGTACAAAAAATATTAAGAACAAAAAACACACGGATATAAGTGGTTCCACTTGTAGCCTACGTCAACGGGCTAAGGAGAATATTGCTTTACTAACAATTTATGAGAAATACAATATGGAGATCTCTCAATCACTCACTCCCTAATACACTCCAAAAGCGTAATAACCTCTCTCAAATAAAAGAAAAAAAAATCAAATATGCTTCACAAGAGAACTCAATCTTCTTAATTGGTGGTCTGTAGATTGATGATGATAATTGGATTTAAAGGCTATACATATATAGACTTGAAGATCCTAAGTCATTGTTGCTTATAGAATATGAGTTTTAGTGGGGATAGAAGTCAATATGTTTTCAAGCCCAATAATAGTCCAAGCCCTTAATATGAATTGCTTATCCTTGTCAAAATAAAAAATTGACATTCATATAATCATTATACACTCCTACAAGACAATAGACTCTTATTGACTGTAGCCTCTGCCAAAAAATATTTGAGTACTCTATCTCATGAATGGCGCCCGTTTTCATCCGATACACGTTTTTCTTCCTTCCAATTTTAAGTACATTCTCCAACTTGGTTTCAACATTTGTTATTGTGACTCTATTTCATGTAATTAGACTAACCAGCGCTTAGCTAGAACATGTTCTTTGACAAAGTTTGGGTGTTATTGTTTGAACCACAACGAGGCAAGTTTTTCTCCTCGTTTCCTCACTTCAGATAAAAGAAAAGGATCAACTTGTTTAATTTACGTTAATCTATTTAATTATAAAGTTGGTTCTCTCTTTTTCTATATATACTCGCGGTTCGAGTGTATGAAAATTAAGTTGAGTCTCAATTAGCTAGCTAGAGTGATCAGAAGGCGCAGGTTGGAGCAGTGCAAGCCGGTGGTGGCCATGATGGGTGTACAATTCGTCTAGGCCGTCACGGCGCTGTTGGGCAAGGCGACACTGGGAAAGGGGCTGAGCCCTATGGTCTTTGTTGTCTGCAGACAACTTTTTGCTACGCTTACCTTGGCATCTTCCACTCTCTTTTCTGCAATGTTCTCTCTTCATCCATCTTTCATCTCTCTCTCTCTCTCTCTCTCTCTCTCTCTCTCTCTCTCCCTCCCTCCCTCTCTCTCATACACATATTGTTAACTTTTTGGCTTGAATCCAAAATAGGTGGGACCTATTTCAAATCTCTTCAATATCAATTTCCGATTGTAGAATCACAACAGACCCTTCTTTTGAGCAAAGAATCAAAGAAGAGATTTGATTTGATTGGGGTCACTCTCACATGTAGGTTTTCCTAATCAATCTCCCTCTCTTGTTTTCTCGGAGAGATTTTTACAATATCTGAGACAGAGAGCTACATAAAAAAGATCTCTCTCAAAATTTTGTATGTGCGTTGTATTGAGAGGTTGAATATAATGAAAGCCCCATCTTGCCGTGGACGTAGATCAATTTGATCGAACCACATAAATATTGTGTGTTTGTGATTGTCTCTCTATTTTCTAGTTTTGTGTTTAGTGTGTTATCTTTGGTACAACAGATCAGACTGCTACGGACCGGTGAGGGTCTATTATCTCTATACACGTCCATAAGAGTATAAAATTATAATCCTCTAGAGAATTATCCAACTTTAGAGTTTTGATGTGATAAGAGTAATCAAATGATACTGCTACTACACCAAAAGTCCGAAGTGTGATGAGAGTAGGGTTATAATTTCATATTCTAACGCGCTCTTGGTGGTTGAAGACGCTTTCATGGGCCGTCGCCAGGATAGGTGTTGGTGCACATAGTCGTATATTAACGCGCTCTTGGTGGTTGAAGACGCTTTCATGGGCCGTCACCAGGATAGGTGTCGGTGCACATAGTCGTATATTTTACTCTAGTTTAGAAATTTTTGAATAATAAAATTCAAATTTGGATTGCTCTGATGCCATGCCAAAGATTCTAATAGCACATCAAAACTTTGAAATTGTGGTGAGAGTCGACACAAAAAAAAAAACATTTCCATGGTATCATGGCAATATCCAAGATCATACTCACCGCACACACATTTAAAACAGATTTTTGTAAGAAATAAAAAAAATAAAAATAAAGATATACCATTGCACAATTAATATCCTAATTTTGGTCCATGAAAATTGGTCGTCAACCTGCATAAGTGTGTGAGAGTATAATCATAACTCTCATTATTCATCACAATATTAGAGCTCGGATGTAGTGGAAGAGGTCTTTATCAAGCGGATTTTTGAAAAATATCACGGCATAAAACATAAATCTCGATATATGAAAAGGGGCCCCAATCTAGAGGAATATAAAAGTATATAACTATCAATTAACATGATTTTGAGAGTTTTAATTTAGTTCAAGGAATCTTTAACATCAATCTCTTTCTAGCTAACCTTTGCTTCGCCTACTTTTAGGAGAACTGGAGATCGAAGAGCTTTGGGGTTGAGAGGATTCAGCTTGCTCTTTTTTACTGCCTTAGTTGGGTAAGTTCTATATAGCTACTTTGCAACAAACCTGTTTCATTTATTACCTGATCTTAATAAACTTTAAAAAAAAAACGGTTCAACAACAAATCCACTCATGCATGATCAATGATAGAACCGTTAGAGTTTGGTTTATGCACATACAGGTAGATGCCAGCATGCAAAACTCGTGCATGATTAATTGTAACTAGTTATTTATATTTTGCAGTGTGACCACCAAACAATTCCTCTATGGAAAAATTCTGAAAATAGACCACATTTGCTAAATATTTAGTAAAATCGACCGTTTTGCTAAATATTTCGCAAAATCGACCTCTTTTTGGCCTGTTGGCCAAAAAGAGGTCGATTTTCAAAAACCTGGCCTGAAAACATACGGGACTACTAGTCCCGTATGTTTTCAATAAACTGATTAGAGATTAGAAAACATACGGGACTAGTAGTCCCGTATGTTTTCTGTGAGCTTCTCGTGGCTCACCAAAATGTACGGGACTACTAGTCCCGTACATTTTACAGCGCCACCCGAACCATTTATATGGGACTATTAGTCCCGTATAAATGTCGGCCTATATATTCCCACTGCCCTAAATTCCGCTATTCCCCTTAGATTCTCAATCTCTCTCCGCCTTCTTCACTCCCAAACCCATCTCAATCTCTTCACCCTGACTCCCAAACCCATCTCAATCCCTCCCAAACCCATTGAAATCTCTCCCAAACCCTAATTTCACACCCAAACCCAAACTCCATCTCTCCCAAACCCTAATTCCACACACAAACCCAATCTCCATCTCTCCCAAACCAATCTCCATCTCTCCCAAACCCAATCTCTCTCTCCCAAAGCCAACTCACCCCCTCCTCCCTCAAATCTGACGCCGAGCTTGATCTCCGACGCCAACGAAATCCGATTTCGACAAGGTAACAATTTTAATTTTTTTTTCATAAATTTCTCCAATTTCGTTTAGTTAATATGTATATGTAGAGGTATATGTAGAGGAAATAATGAATTATGATCATCAATTTGTAAAATATCTAATTTGTATATGTCAAATTTTAATTCTTCAGTTAAAATGGCGAATGGAATTCCGATTATTTGCTTATTCAATGGGAAATTGAGTGTTGGAATGAATAATTTGCCTATATATGATGGAGGCTCTAGGAAAATGTTCATGTTGTCTAGAAATTGTAATTTCGATGGAATGATGGAGCAAATATACAGAGTTACCAGAATTAATCATGTCGAAAATGCCATTAAGGTCTTTTGTAATTGTCCAATAAATGAAAAAAGAACAATTGCGGTAGAGATCACCACTGATGAAGAATTGAATGACATGATACAACTTGCGGATAAACAAATCGTAATTGAGTTGTTCATTAAAAATATTCCAAAGTCTGGGGTTGTCGAAGTTCCGTATGCTCACGGAGAGTTCTCTCGCATGCTTGAAAGTCAAATCTCATTATCTCAAAGTGCCTTGCACTTAAAAAATGACACAGGTGCAACGTCAAGTTACATGTTTCACAACGTGTATGATGATATTTCAGTTGATTTACCGGTTGGTGGTTCTATAAAAGAAGATGACGAATATGTAGATGCTGATGATGATAGTGAAGATGTTGAGTCTGAGGAGGAACGTCTTGATAGTATGCAGTTCGCAACTGGAGAGAACAATGATGATGATGCAAGTTGGATGAATGCATATTGCGTGAACAACGATTATGTAGAGTCTGAAGAACCGTTACCCGAAGAGTTTGAAAATGATGAGTGGGTAAATAACTCACAAGCTGAGTTGGTTGAGCCTGGTCCTAATTTCGATCGACCTGAGGATATCACTTTTAAAAAAGGAGATCTATTTGAGAATAAGGAAAGCTTAATTTTCGCTATACGTGAATGGGCAATTAGGAATCAGGTCAAATTCAAGCCAGTGAAATCCAACTCCACTAGCTACCATGTAAAGTGTTACTTCAATGAAGCTTGTCAAGCCGCTTATACAAGTGCTGCAGACGATAGAAATTTAAAATGCCCATGGAAGCTTAATGCAGCTGTTAGGAAAAAATCCAACGGACAATTTGTGATCTCAAATTATTGCGGACTTCATACATGTTGCAATCCGACTGTCGTTAATGATCATATGACAGCGACTTCCGCTTATATAATGAAGCTAATTATGCCCGATGTTAGGCGGGAACTTGATCTTACTCCAGGACAGATAATAACAACGGCATATGGCGGGACACGGCATATGACGGTCCAGAGTTCCTCTCATTTGTTTTGAAATTGTGGAGATGCACGTACCCGATCGCGTGTTTAGACAGTTTGGACTCACACAACACGCTCCACAATTGGTCGAAAAAATAGAGAGAAAGGCGGCTAAAGGTGGACATCAGATTAACTGGCAGCGCACGCATCAATCATACATAGCTCGGTGGAATGATCGGCATCAACTTATTGTCGATCCGCTTTATCCTCCGATGCAGGAAGTCGATTACATAAGATGGTATTGGGGGGTTACCCGACGTTGGATAATCACCCAAACTGTACCTCCAGTCGACGAAATCGAGATTCGCAACCAACAATCTCGATATGTACCAAGAGGGTTAGATGAGAGGCGATGGGTAAGTAAATTGCTTTAGATTATAATAGATTTTTTAATCTTTATGTTAGCTTTTGGTTTCTTATATGAAGCAATATTTTTATGTAATTGTAGATAGACGCATTGGACGATGTAGTGGCGATTACAAATGAGGGTATAACTACCGCCATTGGAGATTCTGTGGATCTTGAAGATACTACATATGTGCGCCACCGTAGACGTGATAGATCTCGCACGCACGACGATGAAGCTGGCCCGTCACAACAAGCTGGTCCGTCACAACGAGCTGGTCCGTCACAGCCCCACACACAACCGGAGAGCGAGCATATACAAGCTCAAGAAGAAAGGGGCCGCCGACGATCTCAGCGGGTGCGAAGGCCGAGACAACGGGGGAGGGGTGGATTTTTCCTTTGTTAGTTTTTCCATGTATATTATTGTCGTATGGATTTATTGATGCATTTGGATTTATTCTACTTCAGCTACATATTATCGTATGGTTAGACTTAATGCGGTTGGAATTATTTTGTGCTGATGTGAATTTTGGTTGAATTTTGGATGTGATGTTGTGATGATGTATTGTTTTGTGATAATGTATTGTGTTGTGATAATGTATTGTGTTGTGATAATGTGTATTTTTTTAGAGGGTTGTATGCTCAGCTAGAGGGTCATGCATGTTTTGTGCATGTTTTGCCTCTGCCCAGCAAAAATACGGGACTACTAGTCCCGTATTTTTGCTGGGCGGAAAATTGCTCTGCAAAATATACGGGACTATTAGTCCCGTATATTTGATTGCTGAGGCCAAATTGTCTCTGTAAAATGTACGGGACTAGTAGTCCCGTACATTTTGGTAAGCTCAGAAAACATACGGGACTACTAGTCCCGTATGTTTTCTAATCTCTAGTTAGTCTATTGAAAACATACGGGACTAGTAGTCCCGTATGTTTTCAGCCCAGGTTTTTGAAAATCGACCTCTTTTTGGCCAACAGGCCAAAAAGAGGTCGATTTTGCTAAATATTTAGCAAAACGGTCGATTTTGCTAAATATTTAGCAAATGTGGTCTATTTTTAGAATTTTTCCTTCCTCTATTTCGAAGGATTGGATTTGGCATCAGCATCCACGGCTAGTGCAATGTCCAACACAGTCCCTGCAATTACATTCTTGATGGCAGCTTCTGCTGGGTAAATGATCGATCCCTAGTTCATTATTGAAAAAGATTACTTGCAAGAAATTATGGGAGGCTTTTAGGAGGTTTTAGACAAAATTTATTGAACTTTCAAATTATACTAGCTAAACACTTCTAAGCTACCAACTGCACAAAAAAAAAATGTCACAGACGGGGTTAAAGAACATTAGAATACTAGAGTTGAAAATTATGACAAATTATCAAAAGTTTGTGACGAAAAAAAAAATTGAATGAAGAGCATCTGTGTGGGAGAATAAGACACAACAATCAGTTAGTGTTTTTAGACTTTCTACTCTGCACGTTAACATTAACGTTTATGAGCGTTTGCAGTAGTTCAGGGGGTTTAGTATATATATAATTTGAAAAGTTCCTCGGGTTTGCTCTGATTTATGTAGTTTGGAGTATTTTTTTTGCAAAATCCTACAAAGTCCATGGGGTTATTGTAAATTTTACCCAAAAAATTAAATTTCCGAAAGAGCCCTTGAATTTTTTTTTTGGTCAATGAAAATTTTTATTCATTTCCCAATATGCAAAAAAAATGAAGCACATCAAAACACCAGTTTTTGGTGAACACAGTGAAAAGAAAAATTACATCCTCTCAAGCATTTCTTTCATATGTACAGGTAATTTTGAATTCAACACTTTGGTATGTATAGCTGTTAGGAATCTTGACCCCAAGATTAGTTTGTTTTGATGATAACAAATAGGGAAAAATGCCTCCAGCCCGTAAAAGTCAAGAAAACGTGCTTCCCACCCCCAAGACTTTGTCAACGGGTGTTTTGCCCCCAAAAGTAAAGTGTTTGTTCTCTGAGCCTCTAAAACACAAAACCCAAGAGATTAAAATATGTGAAGACCATAATACCCTTCTCTCTCTCTCTATCATGATGTACTGAGATGATAGTTGAAATGACTGACGTGGATTATTTTGTTATTTTTATTATTTTCGTTGTTGATGTGGGGGAACTAACTGTTTGTATTGGGAGATTGTTAAAGTTAGGGGTTAATTGTTAATATTATGATTTAATTATTAATGTTACTGGTCAATTGTTAAGGTTATGGATCCCTTCTCTCTCTCTCATGATGTTACTGTGATGATCTTAAAATCTATGAAGCACAGACACTCATAACATGAATTCGTGTCGTGTCGTGTCCATGTCGGACACACGTGTCGAACACACGTATCCTATGTACTTTTTAGGATTTGCCTCGTGTCGGCGTGTCGGATCCGTGTCCGTGCTACATAGCTTAAAATGATTGAAGGGGATTGTTATTTTATTATTTTTGTTTTTTATTATTTTCTTTGTTGATGAGCAAATTAATTATTTTTGTTTGTACTGGGAGATTGTTAAGGTTACAGGTTTAATTGTTAAGGTTACGGGTCAATTGTTAAGGTTACAAGTCAATTGTTAAGGTTACGGGTCAATTGTTAAGGTTACGAGTTTAATTGTTAAGGTTATGGGTCAATTGTTAAGATTACAAGTTTAATTGTTAAGGTTATGGGTTTAATTGTTAAGGTTATGGGTCAATTGTTAAGGCTATGTGTTTAATTGTTTAGGTTACGAGTTTTATTGTTAAGGTTACGGGTCAATTGTTAAGGTTACAGGTTTAATTGTTAAGGTTACAGTCAATTATTAAGGTTACGGGTTTAATTGTTAAGGTTACAGGTCAATTGTTAAGGTTACGGGTTTAATTGCTAAGGTTACAGGTTTAATTATTAAGGTTACGGGTTTAATTATTAATGTTACGGGTCAATTGTTAAGGTTACGAGTTTAATTGTTAAGGTTACGGGTCAATTTTTAAGGTTATGGATCCCTTCTCTCTCTCTCTCTCTCTCGAACCTTAACAATTAAAGCCGTAACCTTAACAATTGACCCATAATCTTAACAATTAAACCTGTAACCTTAACAATTGACCCATAACCTTAACAATTAAACCCGTAACCTTAACAATTAAACTCGTAACATTAACAATTAAACCTGTAACATTAACAATTACACCTGTAACATTAACAATTGACCCGTAACCTTAACAATTAACCCGTAACCTTAACAACTAAACTCGTAACCTTAACAATTGACTCGTAACCTTAACAATTGACCCGTAACCTTAACAACTAAACTCGTAACCGTAACAATTGACCCGTAACCTTAACAATTAAACCGTAACCTTAACAATTAAACTCGTAACCTTACCAAT
Source organism: Asparagus kiusianus (assembly GCA_022839385.1). Lineage (NCBI taxonomy): Eukaryota > Viridiplantae > Streptophyta > Magnoliopsida > Asparagales > Asparagaceae > Asparagus > Asparagus kiusianus. Next base: position 164,023 of record BQKN01066596.1, read on the forward strand.
TAACCTGTAACCTTAACAATTGACCTGTAATCTTAACAATTAAACCCGTAACCTTAACAATTAAACTCGTAACCTTAACAATTGACCCGTAACCTTAACAATCTCCTAATACAAACAAAAACAATTAGTTTCCTCATCAACGATGAAAATAATAAAAAACAAAAAATAATAAAATAACAACCCCCTTCAATCATTTCAAGATCATCACAGTAACATCATGATAAAGAGAGAGAGAGAAAGAGAAAATGGATCCATAACCTTAACAATTGACCTGTAACCTTAACAATTAAATCGTAACCTTTATAATTAACCCCTAACTTTAACAATCTCTCAATATAAATAGTTAGTTCTCCATCATCAACAACGAAAATAATAAAAAATAAAAATAATAAAATAATCCATGTCAGTCATTTTAACTATCATCTCAGTACATCATGATAAAGAGAGAGAGAGAGAGAGAGAGAGAGAGAGAGAGAGAGAGAGAGAGAAGGGTATTATGGCCTTCATATATTTTAATCTCTTGGGTTTTGTATTTTGGGGGCTCAGAGAACAAACTCTTTATTTTTAGGGGCAAAACACTCGTTGACAAAGTCTTGGGGTGAGAAGCATGTTTTCTTGGCTTTTGGGGGCTGGAAGTATTTTTCCCTAACAAATATTATATGTTGTGTGTGTTATATGCTAATATTTATTTTGCAGTATCAGAGCTATATCAATAATTATATTCAAAGAGATACTCAAGACATAGACGAGTTCAAGGCAAAATGAAGCAAAAAAGAAGATATACTTTATTGTCAAAATGTAATTTTATATTTTCTTTGCGTAGAAATTTGTACAAGCCTTGATCACTCATACACATTCACACACATAGTGTTAGACCACAATAACACATGCTTAGTGTGTTGGTTAACTATAGAAATCCCCTATGTTAGCCATTAGAGTTTATAGATATTGAGTGAGTCTTAAAATATTTTATTTATACCCCTTAGCAGTTCGAATCTGGAAAAACTCAAAAGATCAAAGTTGTAGGTCTCTTCAACAGCTTTCCAATAAATCTTAAATCACCTCATTCCGAGGTCAGATGAGAAAGTTACAGCCAAAATATTGAAAATAGAATTCTAGAATCTGTGAGTTTACAGTGTAGACGACTACTATGCCTTGTAGTCGACTACTAAGCAATTTTCTGACTTCACAGAGTCTGTTTAGACTCAGTGTAGTCGACTACTATGACTTGTAGTCGACTACAGATACAACTTTTCTAGATTTTAGGTTTTGAATAAGTGACTGTTTATAGCCGTTTTGTGAACGTTAATTGGGTTTAAAATTATGTCAATTCAGAGGCTATAAATAGGTTTAAACATTAGAAAATAAGCACTAAGTTTTGCACTTATAAGATTCACATATTGTGCAAATTAACTCTCTAAACTTTCAGTTGTTCGATCTGTTTTTTCATAAAAGAGAGTTTCTAATATTGCCTTTATTCCTATCATTCTTAGAGCTTATTTAGGTAATATTCAGAGAGTTAAAAAGATTGATAAGCCACTGTTACACGTTCACATCCACACCAAGGCTTATAGGATTGGAATTGTACATTGCTTCAAAAGGTTCTCTTGGTTTATGAGAGGGGTTGATCTCTTAAACTAGAGGTCGGTTTACAATTAGCATGATGTTGTCAATTGGGTTTGTAATTTGCATGGTTTTGTAAATTGATCAACTTTGCTTTTGATTTTGTAAGGTTTCAAAATCATATTGGAAACTCTCAAGCAGGATTTGCTTGGGGACTGGATGTACACCGGGGAAGTGGAACCAATATACATGCTTGAGAATTGGCTCCAAAGCCTTAGCAAGCTGACGCGCGAGGTGTTGACATCGTCTTTGATGTGCTCTCTTTGATAGGATTGGTGCGCCTTCAGTACTCAACTCCTTGATTGAGGAGGAGTTCAGATCTATAGATCCGACCTCATTGGAAGCCAGAGGGGCGTTGCAAAGCGAGAGGGCAGCAGCAACGGGGGTCTTGATCTTCCAGCGCTTATGAGGGGCGGAGGATCTAGAGGAGGATGACAAATACTCCTCGAACTTCAGTTGGTCGAACTCATATTCGACCACTTATTCAACCGGGATGCAGATCCAAGGTTGCGACATGACAACGTCGGCAACGAAGCCGTTGGTTCCCATTGTGGTTGCCAGTTTGTTTGCATCAAAAGTTGCTTTCTTTATCGTATAACTCATTACAATTTTGGTCGTTACAATAAGATCGAAAGATTGGTCTTTTTATAAGACTCTTTACACAATGAAAGAAATAAAAATTGCAACTCTATCAAACAAACGTAGGGAGATCGTTTATCGGTCTTCTGCTTGCGCGAGATCTTTACCTATACTGGGGATTTTGATATCCATGGGCCGCCTTTGATCTGGATCCGGTTGATGGAAAATTCGGCAGAGCTTCGCCTTTACCGAGGAAGTGTTTGATTTGAAGCGCTGAGATCGACTAAGCGAAATCAGCACTCTTCTCGAGATCAAGACCAAGCCTAATCTTAAGGAAATGGGGGAAGCGGGCTTCAGATCCTTCGAATAGCTCCTTCTTTATGCTGGAGTTCGTCATGATCTCGCTAACCCTCGTTGAAATTCATGTCTCTTGGCTCTGGAGTTCGACAACACCTCCTCGTCTTGATAATAAATCCGCCCCTATGAGATGAGCCCATAGGCCTGTATTTATAGGCTTCAGTTGGGAGTTTTCGGATAAGAATGGATGATTTGACCTTATCTTTAGTTAATAACGGCCTAACTATATTTATAAATGATATCAAGTCAGTTAGGAACCCCTGTAACAGATAATTCCCAAGAAAACCATCGAAAACACGTCCGGAGGTCAAAACAGCGCGGGGGGCGCGGGACGGCACGATCCGACCCGTGCTTGCCCGGGTCGGATCATGTCCGACCTGCACGTGCACGGGTCGGATAATGTATTTGGTCAACTTGTTGACTTGTACGCTTCATGTATTTGGTCGACTTGTTGACTTGTACGTTTCATTGCGGGACTGACCGTCGAACACGCGTTGGTTGATGTGTGCACGTTGGTTAACGTGTGCGTGTTGATTGATGCACACGAACTGATTGACGCACGCGTGTTGACCGACGCGCACGAGCTGAATTACTCGCGCGTGTTGACCGACACGCTTGAACTGATTGACGCGCGCGTGTTGACTGACGCGCACGAACTGATTGACGCACGCGTGTTGACCGACGCGCGTGAGCTGATTGACATGCGCATGTTAACCGACGCGCACGATTTGATTGACGTACGCGGGTTGACTGACGCGCACGAACTGATTGACGCGCGTGTGTTGACCGACACGCGCGAGCTGATTGACGCGCGCGTGTTGACCGGCGCGCACGAACTGATTGACGCGCACGTGTTGACCGGCCCTGTTGAGCGCGCGGGCCACTTGGTTCGTCGTTTCACCTCCTGCGCTTGCCTGCGTCAGATAATCCTCTTAGACTCGAATAACGATGTTCGTCATCTTCTCTCCGTCTCGAGCTGTGTGTGGACACCTATAGGCATTTTTAGACGCCTACACCATTCTTTCTTTATAATTTATAATCTACTTTGCAAACTCATCGTCTAGTGTTTAAGTGTAAAGCTTTCACAGATTTTTATAAGAGCACATTCTATTCTTAAGGGTCACGATCCTACACTTGGTATACATAAGCAACATCAGACTTTACAATAGCAAGTTTTATTAATCTAAGAATTGCCTCCGGCTCCTTGAATTTTCGTTGAAAAATTCTCTGATTTCTCTCCCTCCAGATCCCATATACAGTAGCTGAGAGAGCTTATCTTTTCAAGTTCCCTTTGAAACTACCCCCTCCTTTGAGCTTGAGAGAGTACCGGGATAATACTTGATTCCAGTCGGATGATCTCCAAGAGAATTTCAACCAATCCATTACTTCATTCCAGATTTTTGTTGAGAATTGGCAATCAAAGAAGAGATGCTTATAAGTTTCCAAATGCTGATTGCGATAGAGTATACATTCATTCGAATCCAAAATCCCCATTTGACATAGACGGTCCCGGATAAGAATTCTGGAATGACAAACCAACCAGAGAATGAAGGAGTGTTTGGGATAATGAAAACATTTCCAAACTATCTTAGACCAAGGATAGTGATAGGATATTGTACATAGCTGATAACTAAACTTTCCCATCTGTGCAGCATGCACAAACAGTGTTATTCTGAGAGTTTACAGTATCACCAAACCTGATCAGCATCAAGTGAATATACAGAGCCCAAGAAGCATTACAAAAGTTATTGGCACCGTAATTTGCGTTAGAGGAGCAACTTCCATTGCATTGTTCAAAGGTCCAAGGCCCATGAATGCAAACTCTGAAACCCTAATCTCCATGTTGCATGTAGCTGGCAAGAACTGGAAACTAGGGTGCTTGCTTCTCCGTTTGGCAAAAGGTTAAGAAAGATGTGTTAAAGAGAATGATTAATGTACTTAGCCCATTCGATAATCTGAATGACTAAATTATTAATACATTAAATAAGTTTTATTTTAACACTTGTGATCAGCTTTAGTGTTTGAGAATAACAATAATTTTGACTATTTTTTTTATAATTAGAAGAGTTAACTCTTAATCCTTCTAAATAGGAGTATTAGTAAACTCCTCATTTTGAGGGGTTAACTCATTTTAATCCCTCTAGAAGGGTTAGCTTAACCCTTCTATATTTTTAATGTTTGGCAAATTATAGAGGGTTAACTCACTTTAACCATTGTATAGATTTTTTGTGTTTGGGGGGTTAAGAAGGGGTTAAGTCTCCTTAACCCCTCACTTAACCCTTTGCCAAACGGTATCTTAGGGAATAGTTGTAGCTGGTCACTTGGGCTTAATTTATAGGTATGGAGGGACTTGAGTGCAAATAGTTAGAAGTTTGTTAGGGTTTTTATATTAGGGTAATTTTAGAGAAACCCCCTCAACTATGGATGTCATCTCAGAAAACCCCCTCAACTACAACACCCCCCCCCCCCCACCCACCCAAAAAAAATTCAAAAGACGACCTCAACTTTTCTCACTTAACCTCCTTATTATAATCTAAAGGAACAAATGATTTAAAAGTTCCTTGTTAACTTTTTGGTTAAAAATAACTTTCATTTTATGCCCCCCCCTAATGCATCTACATTCATTACTTGGTTCACGTGCAAATCTAATTTTTTAAGACACTATTTTTTTTATTTTCTGCTTATCCTTGCTTGTAATGTTTGAAACAGATCCACTCCATGCTTGTAATGTTTGAAACTGATCCACCAAACAATTAAAACTTTTAAATTTTTTCTGAAGATTAGTTTCCTCATCAAAACCCATGGAATTGAAGTTTAATATTTTGAATGGGTTGGTTTTTAAATTCACATGACTTTTTTTTCTACCAAGGGTATTTTAATCATTGCATATATTAAATTAAAAATATTAGGGGGTTTAATTGAAAAACTAGAAAGATAAAGTGGGTTTTTTTGAGACACCCCATAGCTGAGGGGGGGTTATCTACAACACCCTCAATTTTAAGGGGTTTTTTCTAAAGTTAAAATAGCTGAGGGGTGTTTTTTGAAACAAGCCCCGGCCACAGTTGAGGGTTTTTTTTATAAAATTAACCCTTTTAAATTCCATCATATTATTTTTATATTAGGTTTTATCTTCAAAGTTGTTTTAATCTTAGATATAATGTTTGATGACCATTTATCTTAGTTAACTTGAAACTTATTAAAAAGATGAAGAGTTAGGAGCCTAATATAGTACTATGATGTAATTTAGGATCTAATATGAGGAAGGCCCAATTTATTGTAACATTATTCAATATAATTGATGCTGAATTTTGATGGGAATGCAGGTGCCACTATGTAAAGACTATGTTGATCCATTATCTTTGTCAAGATGGATGTGCTTTTTATCGGCCTTGCAATCAGCAACCTTGACATATTTGTTGGAGCCAGACTTGAATGCTTGGAAACTAAATTCTACTTCAGAGTTTTTGTGTTGCTTGTATGCAGTAAGTCCTTACAAACACATTGTCCTGTTATAAGTTTTTGAGAAAAAGATTAATTTTGCAAAAGTTGCATTTACGTTTTGTATCTATCCATTCTTCCTAAATTTGTAATAATTAGAATATGCACACATCTAACCCCCCCCCCCCCCCCCCCCCTCCTGATTTCTTATCTTTACCATTATTCACCTGAATTATCTCCTATATATACAGGGTGTTGTTGGATCCTCAGTAGGCATTTATGTGAGATCATGGTGCGTATCAAGAAGAGGAGCTGTTTTCACTGCCTCTTTCAATCCCCTCTACCCTGTCATTGTCCATATGTGGTCATCCTACTGTTTCGCGAAAGTTTATATTTAGTAAGGTATGTTGAAATATATCTTAATCTGCAGGTAAAATAATGCAAAATCGTATTATTTGTGAAGAAGAAGGATAACTTAGTCGTTATAATTTAGAATATATATATTTCAACCCTCACCATAACTTTTTAGTCTACTAGTTAGAGGAACTAAATTTCAAATTAGTCATAAAAAAACATACTATATATAAAGTAGGATTCAAACATTCCCCTTACTGAAGTAGCATTAAATCATAGGGGCCACTTTCTCAGCTAAGATAATTAGTACAGAAGAGTTATCATCCAAATCAACTTTAGTACGAGATCTTTAGCTATGGTTTATCTAAAAAAAATATTTTTAAAGAGGATTAAGCCCAATTTAAATCGTGTTAGTACATATAAAAGGGACAAAATTTTCCTTTTTGTTACTTACTCTTTGAGATTGCTCACTAGAGGTACTTTGAAATTTCAGCCTTGTTGGTGCTATTGCTGTGGTTGTGGGTTTGTACGTTGTACTTTGGGGCAAAGCCAAGGATTTCGATGACAACACAACGATGCCACTCACAGTTGATGAGTCATCAAACAGCTCAGAGGCAAATTTCAAGCAGCCCCTATTACATACAAAACTACAAAAAGATGAAGCAGTTATAGTTTAGTTTCATCGTATTTTGGGTAAATTTTAGGCGTGAGATGTTCTTCAATGTGGTAATTGAAAAAGATGCAATTATTCGAATCCTTATCATCTATTCTAATTTCAAGTGATGAGATAAGAGAGTATATGATTTTAATTATCATCATCAAATTAAACTATTATTATCTTAAAAACTATTATTGTAAAAATCACTACTGTGATATCTGTTGAAATCTAAAAGTCATTTTGTGGAAACCTAAAAGACAAAATGAATGTGGACATTACATTGAATGTGGAATATTAATTAGTGACTTTTCATTAGTCCAAATGTCCTTTTATTTTCCACAATGTATCTATAAATTGGACCATGTATGAAAAAGAAGATGATGAAATAAAATTACAATTTATCTTCTTCTCTTGTCTCTTGTCTATCTTTTGTTTTATTTCTTTAGTATATTACAACACGTTATCAGCACGAGAGCTCTAGCTAGCCGTGATGCAGGTAATATTGTGTGCCAGAACTTCTTATACTCATTGCTTTTTACAAACAAGCAGTGCTTCTTATTGGTAATTGTCTCGATAAATTTTTGAGATAATTTTCGAGAACTAGCACATATATTCCTCTTTATATGTTATTATGGTCTTCTTCTACTACCAGTTCTCTGTTATAAATCAGTGAATTCTTATATACATTTTACCTCAAATATGGCGCTGAAAACTATGATCTAGAGACAAGTTTTTATTAATTGTCAAAATAAAAATATTTGCATCTTACCTTTTCCTAGTATTATAAGAAAGTAATCATTCTAGTATAAAAGGTAATCGATTCACTCTTCAATTTTGTTTATGGCTTTACAAGTGGTTTTGAAACCGTAACATGTCGATTGTTGTAGGCGTCAAAAATTGCCCATAGGTCCCCGCGAACGGCTCGAAATTAAGAGAAGACGATGAACGTCACTATTCGAATCACGGAAGCTTGATTGACATTGACAAATGCTTGAAGTAAATTGACAAACTATGTGAAGCAACGGAATTTCGGAATAACGAGAATACGGACTGATCGGGAGCCCCGCGATGTTTACAAAAGGCGCATCGTCCCTCGTGTCTCATTTATTCTACAGATGATCTAATCATTGGAGCTTATAGAAATCCTCGTCGGCTTTCCAACGCACTTTAAATCGTTCAAATCCGAGTTCGGACGAAGAAGTTACGGCGGAAACGAACAAGTATACATAACACGGCGTCTCAGCCTGAATGAGACACCCCGAGGTATCTCAGAACTTGTAGAGCTGTTTTGACCAGGATCCCGTTAGAATCTGAAGAAACTCAAAACAGTAATGTTGTAGATATTTTTGTCACCTTTCCAACTCATTTGGAATCACATCATTTGGAGGTCATATGCGGAATTTATGGCGAAAATAGTGCCGAGACACCCCAGGGGTGTCTCGGATTTTGCGAGACACCCCAGAGGTATCTCGGACCTTGTGGAGCTGTTTTGACTAGGATACCGTTAGAATCTGAAGAAACTCAAAACAGGAAAGTTGTAAATATTTTTGTCAACTTTCTAACACATTTGGAATCAGATCATTTGGAGGTCATATGCGGAAGTTATGGCGAAAATAGTGCCGAGACACCCCAGGGGTGTCTCGGATTTTGCGAGACACCCCAGAGGTGTCTCGGCCCTTGTGGAGCTGTGTTGACTAGGATCCCATTAGAATCTGAAGAAACTCAAAACAGGAAAGTTGTAGATATTTTTGTCAACTTTCTAACACATTTCGAATCGGATCATTTGGAGGTCATATGCGGAAGTTATGGTGAAAATAGTGCCAAGACACCCCAGGGGTGTCTCGGATTTTGCGAGACACCCCAGAGGTGTCTCGGCCCTTGTGGAGCTGTTTTGACCAGGATCCCGTTAGAATCTGAAGAAACTCAAAATAGGAAAGTTGTAGATATTTTTGTCAACTTTCCAACCCATTTATAATCAGATCATTTGGAGGTCATATGCGGACGTTATGGCGAAAATAGTGACGAGACACCCCAGGGGTACGAATCCGAGAATTCATCATTATGCAACAAAAGTTGAAGAACTCTCTTGGGGTGTTCGCACCAAGTTGAGACGCTCCAAGGGTGTCCGCACCAAGTTGAGACACTCCAAGGGTATCCGCACCAAGTTGAGACGCCCCAAGGGTGTCCGTACCAAGTTGAGACGCCCCAAGGGTGTCCGCACCAAGTTGAGACGCCCTAGTACTATCCCCTCAAGCCTATAAATAGAAGCCTTAGGCCTCACTTTTTGAGGAGCTGGATTTTTGGGAGAATTGGCGAAGCCCTGCTGGAGTGAAGAGTGATCGAGCACTTCAACACAAGAGAGTTCTTCATCAGCTTTTCATCACCCGCATCCGTTCCTTAGCATTACCCCTCGTCGGTAATCCTAAGAAGAGCAAATATCTCGCTTTATCCGAAATAGGCGCTTCAAGTTTCTAGATCTCCTCACGGGTCGACGAAGCTCTGCCCGATTTTTCAGGATCGGATCTGATTGCTAGGTAGTCCACGGATATCGACGTCCCCGTCACAGGCTAAAGACCCACGCAAGCAAGATACGACGAACGGATCTTGTGTTTATTTTCGGAAAGTTGTAATTTTTAATTCTTCGTTATTTAATTTCATTTGTAACGTTTGAAGTTTAATGAAATCAATGATGAAGGCAACTTTTGACGAAAACAAGCTGGCGACCACAGTGGGAGCCAACAGCCTCGCTGCCGAGGCTGTCGTGACGCAACCGGCATTCAAGATCCGGGTGAATGAAGAGATCGAATACGAGTTCGATCAACAAAAGTTTGAAGAGTACCTCTCTTCCTCCTCCTCCAGATCCACCTCTCCGAACAGGCGCAGGAAGGCATCCTCTTCCAGAAATGTTCGCGAGACCTTCGGCTCGAAGATCCAAGATCCCATCGCCGCTGCTGCACCCGTGCCCCGTGGCGTCCCTGCAGCATCCAAAGAGGCCGAAGCTGCAGATCCAGATCTCCTCTCCGCCGAGAAGGTAACTCCAACTTTGTCGAAGAGGGCGCGCCAAAGACATCGTCAACGCCTTGCACGACAATTGGCCAAAGCCGCAGAATCGATGGACAGGATCCACTACAATGAGGATCTAAAATCCAGATAGCGCCATGAACAACAACGGCGAACCGACAACCTCTCCTCTAAGGCGGAGACAAACGAATGGGTCCGCGTTAAGAAGACTCGCTCCACTCTCGAAGAGCGAATCAAGAAACGCCGCGCATTGCTAGCGCATGCCCGAATCCTTCTACAGAAAGCAGAAGAGATGCAGAAAGAAGAGGCGGTCAAGAAGCCGTCTACACATAAATGGGTTTGGGTGGCAAAGTCAAAACCGGCACCTAAGACAAAAGTGGGTGGAGTTATCACCCAAATTTCTTCAAATCCAGGTCTCGTTTCTCCTGTTCTGGCGCCTCCAACGGAGCCAAGTAAGAACGTGGGTCCTTCAAGATTCAGGGTTCCTCTGAAAGGTCGCCTCGGTCCTTTACCAGAGAACCGAGGTAAAGCACCTGTCAAGGAGCGATTGGGACCATTGAAAGGTCCACAAATAACAAACCAGACTGGGGGTCGTACCAATCCCCCTAGGAAAGATGACAGAGGAAAAGCCCCTGTTACCGACCGCATTGGATTGCGAGCCGAAGTTCAAGAGCCCGTCAGGTTTTCACGCTCGCAGAAGCGTAAACTTGAACGCGCAACTATTGAAAACGCTAATAAAGCGTCGCATCCCCAGAGGGAAGCACATTCATCTGATGATGATGGTGTTATACCTGGGAAGTCATGCCAACACTCTATGAGTTACTCCAGTTATCAAACTGACGAGTTGTACTATAGAGCTGGGGGTATGGAAAAGTCTCGAAAGAGATACGCTCAAGACACGGAGTCTCATTGTCCGTGTGCCAGCATCATCAAGGCGGTGTTGTCAGAATGCTGCTGTTCTAAAACCCCAAAGAGAGTCTCGGTGTTCGAGAGAATTTCCAAGCCAAGGCGTTTTCGTGGGAAGAAGTTCGTTCGACAAGAGGACGAATACCTAGAAGTGTCTGCTAATATGACCGGCAGAAGAAAATCGACGCAACACTTAAACCCAGATCAGTTTGCTGATGTATCCCGGTGTATGACTCGGTTGCGGTCAGGGATCAATACGCGAAAGAATTACCAAAGGATGCAAAAGGGACTTCCTTTGGAAGAGGAGGTGTCAGATGTTGTTTCAGATTCTTGCTCGGCTATAGCGTTCGATGACACGACTTCTAGTGTGGGACAACCCTACGAGTCATTCATGATCAGCGCCGAGCAAGTAACCAAGATGCTTGAAGAGGTCCTGGCTAAGCAGAGGGAAAGTTTCAAGTTCGAAATGGATCTGGCCATGCAGCAGATGAGGGAAATGCACGACCAGCAAATCACGGCACTGACATCTCACCAAGGAGAACCCAGTCGTCGCATTAATCCGAATCAAGACGAGAATGAACGGGAAGAGGATAATGTTAATCCTGTCAACAATAGTAACGGAGGCAGCCCCTTGAATGATAACGCAAAGGAGGACCACGTTACCTCTCCCCGAAGCCACTCGAAGACAGATACGAGTGAAGACAAGAAGATGAAGGACTTGGAGAGCAAAATCAATGCGTTGATGGATGCTCAAGAAGTAAAGAAGACCGGCATTCCGTGTCCTTACTCGAAAGAGTGGGACTCGATCCCGTATCCGGCGAAGTTCAACCTGATCAACTTCACGCCGTTCAACGGGAAGGGCTCGCCCACTCATCATCTAATCTACTTCAAGTCCCACTTGGGCACGATCTCCGGCAATGAAGCCTTGATGGTTCGGTCATTCGTCGGCACCCTTCGCGGGCCTGCCTTCGATTGGTATCGGCGTCTTAAATTTGGAAGCATCAACAGCTGGGAGGACCTGGAGAGCATGTTCTTCACTTATTTCTTCGATGATGATGCCGAAGTGTCGATCAGGACACTCTTCGATGAGAAACAAAAAGACGGAGAGTCGGTGGATACCTTCATCAAACGCTTCCGCAATCAGGCAATGAACTGCAAGGATCCCCTCACGGAGGAATTCATCTTGCAGACTTGTCATAACAATTTATCCATTAACATCTTGGATGTTATGGGAGTAGAGCCGCTCAAGACATGGAAGGATCTGAAGGCCCGAGGAGAGCAAGCCGAGCGATTCCTCAAAAGGAAGAAGGCCGAGAGGAGCCAACCGATGGCTAATTCTCCGAACTCGAACTTCGCCTCTCGTGATAAGGGCAAGGCACCTACAGCGACTGTTGATCAAACGTCGAAACAGCAGTCCCGAAGACAGCAGAAGACTTCGGATCAAAAGGCCCAGAAAGAGTACTCGTTCAAGGACGAAGACGTTCCCGCCATCTTCGAGTCTCTTCTCGGAAACAATAAAATCAAGCTCCCGCCCATCACGAATCAGGAGGAAGCTGAAAATACTACGGATCCGAAGTACTGTGCGTACCACAGGAGGATCCTTCATCCCACCAAGGCTTGCTTTACTTTAAAGAATAGCATTCAGACCTTGGTTGAAGCCGGCGTCATAACGCTAGGATAAGCCAAATGAGAATGGAAAGACTCCAAAGAGTATACGAGTATAAACTGTTTCTCAGCACTCCGACAAGTATAAGAGTATAAACTGCTCCTTCCTACACTCCAAAGAGTATATGAGTATAAACTGCTTCTTAATCCTCCGACCGGTATAAGAGGTTAAACTGCTTCCTGACACTCCAACAGGTATATGAGTCTAAACTATTTCCTTTCTTTCACGGAAAATTCCTGGAGAATTTTATACGGATAACCCGATCATGCAACCAAATGCAATAATAAACCCAGTTTTGCGAGGAAGCTGGGGGTGGATGACTCATGTAACGGGAAGTTCCCGGAAGAATACTATATGTGATTTGTATGAGTCAACACTCCCGTTGTAAGTTGTACTCTCACTCTCACCTCTCACTTGGTCAAACCTTCCTATAGTTAGGGCCACAACCCAAAATTCCCTCTCGATTCCTTCAATGAACGAGAGGCCCACAAATCAAGCGATCAAACCTATAAAAGGTAAGATCGTCTCAAACCTCCCATTCCTAATGCTTCCTTGGTCAAACCTATAAAAGTTAGGGCCAAAGCCAGATTCCCCTCTCGATTCCTTCCATGAACGAGAGGTCCACTTTTAATTTGAGCAATCAAACCTATAAAAGTTAGGGTTGCTTGAATCTTTTCGATTCTCGGAGTGGAGATCACACTTCTAGTTTCACCTTTCTGGATTCTGGGGGTGGAGATCCCACCCCGAGTCTCCTTTGCATCTGAAGATAGAATATAAAATTCTTCCTCTTCAGCTTTGGGAGATAGAATATAAAATTCTTCCTCTCCCGCATCGGGTTCGTCTTTGCCCTAAGAAAAGACACCACCTTTTCAACCCTCAAAATCCGTGCCTCACCGGTACGGGGAATTTTATCCCGAATCCTAAGAAGGGATAAGTCAACGCCTAACACGCGTTGCCGGTTTAGTCTTTCACCGATTGAAGAAGACACCAGAATCCCAGTCTGGGGAATTTCATCCCGAAGCCTAAGAAGGGATGAGTCAGC
>BQKN01066596.1:195856-208624 GCA_022839385.1 Asparagus kiusianus
AACATCTATATTTTGGAAGGTACGATTTTGGCTTTTCATATTAAGGGTCTGTTTGTTTGTACGAAAGTAGCAAAGAAGTAACTGAAGTAGAGGAAGTTTCTCCTACTTTAAGCGAAAAATTATGTTTGTTTCTCCGAAAAGACTATTTCAGCTACTTCCGCTATTTTCTACTTCATAATTGAGGAAGTTGCATCTTTGATCTACTTCTTACTTCTATAGTTACATCCATCCAAACGGGCCCTTAATATTGCAAAACACTGTTATTATTTATAAATAGAAAAAAAAACCTTTGGGATAGCTTACTAGAGGTATACATTTTGAAAATTTCAGCCTGGTTGGTGCCGTTGCTGTGATTACGGGCTTGTATGTTGTTCTTTGGGGCAAAGCCAAGGATTGTGAGGACAGCACGAGGATGCCACTCACAACTGATGGATCATCAAATAGCTCTGAAACAAATATCAAGGAACCCCTATTAAATTCAAAATTACAACGAGATGAAAAAGTTACAGTTTAGTTGCGTTATACATAGCTGTGTTCTTCTTCAGAATTTCGAAGTTTACTCAACTTGTTGATATGCTTAGTTTTTATTTACTACGAGGGCACTCGAGTTCTATTGTGATGCGAAATGCTAAATGTCTTGCTCTTATTCTTTCCTACCGCATTTTCCTTTTTTGCAATGTAAGATATAAATTTTCATTTTTATACACTATTGTGATTATAGATACCATATCATATTATACTTTTTATGAAAGTGTATGTTTAGAAAAAATTCTATGGACAAAAATACCCTTTACATTTTTATATATTACATTGTTATCATATTCTAATTAATATAAATAATTAATTTAATGAGAAATTATGGTAAAAATATGTAAATATACATCATATTTATGTGTTTCATTGCATGTGAAAATATTTAATGACAAAAGATAAGAAATTCATAATTAGAAGTTGATTTTTGTCTCTAATTTTAATTATCTATGATGATTAGTAAAGAGATAAAAAGTGATTATCTCATCCTAATATCTTTAAATTAGGGGATAATGAATTAATAATTAGGAGTTAGTTTTATCTTTAAAATTAATTATCTATAATAATTAGTGAAGAGATAAAAACTTTGTTATCCTATCTGTTGAAATCTAAAAGACATTTTGTTGATATCTAAAAGATATTTTGTTGATATCTAAAAGACAAAATGTATGTGGACATTACTTTGTATGTGGACTATTAATTTTATGTCCTTTTGTATTCCATCATGTATCTATAAATTTTACGATGTATGGAAATGGAAGATGATGAATAAAAGATTACATTTTCTCTTCTTCTCTTGTCTTATCTCTTGTTTCATTTCTTTAGTAAATTACAACACGTTATCAGCACGAAAGCTCTTGCTAGTCGGTTCGTAATCGTCCGTTGGTGGTAAGAGATATTTCGGTGTACACCTCTTACGAGGTAACAATTTCCACATGATACTTTCTTATTTTGCTTTTATTCTGATCAATTATATTCAGCAAATATCAACAAGTTAACAAACTGAAAAAGGCAAGTAATTTACATGCAATAAGAAATCAGTGCAATAGTGATGGGTTTTTAAAAACTAGCACGGTTCGATTAACCAATGGCATGCATGTATAATCTAAATGATCAATCATAAGTGCATAGTGTTTCTGTTCCATTTGTATTCAATATCGAGATTGCAAAATAATTATATTTGATACCACACAACATGAAAGTCATTGAATAACTCAATAATTTTCACCATATCGGTAAAATGAATTGTTGTGTAAGCAACCATCAATGTTAATAGGGAACTTATTAAAAGTTAAAACGTAAGATTCCAAAACAATTCCTGATACTGAAAAAAAAAACCCACAGTGATTGGGTTCGGAGTTTAGCAAGTCTAAACTGATTATGTATCCTAAACCCAACTTCAAGCAGGTACTTATCTTCAAATAGTACCATCAGAAAGTGACCATTTTTTTAGTATATCTAGGAGTAGCCATTCATAAACAGATAATTTTTTAGCAGCCCTACAAATGGAAGGTTGGCTTCATCATGATCACTATACTTTATACATCATATCCAAGAACATTATGATTAAAAATATCCTTTTCTAGTTGTTTTCATCTTCCTGCTCTGGCTGATGGTAAGAGAAGTAGTTAGATGATCTCTATTTTCTATTAATTTTAAGCCAAGTTTTCATCATATGAATTCCTCTCTTCGTAGATATTAGCATTCAGCTAGTAAATAATCTTTTACTTGTTTGTATTACCATTTTATCGTGGTATATTTCTAGAATTCCCTTGATTATTCGTTAGAACAACACTATTCTGTTCCGTCACCATACTTGCCATAGGTTTGTATTTTGCTACTTACTATTGTATTCCCATATGCTGCTTAGCCTGATGTTTCCTCCAATATTCAAGCATAATTGGTTATCCTCCATGATATTTACATTTGTTCACTACTTTCTACTAGTTTCTAACAATAGAAAATTTTCAAATTTTATTGCCTATATTCAGCTCTAGTATCCCAATAACAACAATATTACTATATCATGTATCTCAAAGAAATTGATCTGTTGTGAACTGGTAAGATGCTTTTCATTAAGAATTGCAGAATGAATCCAATTTGCATAAAAAAATTTACCATCTATTCATATGTGATATGTTTCTTTTTGAGATAGAGTATCTCTTCTGGGTATGCAAGTGTTATAGAACATGTGAATATTTCTAATTTCTCATGCACTAATCTTTCGTCCCCATGATTAGTGCACTGTGATATATGATAGTAATTATTACTTGGCATCGAATGTTTATTTTTTACTGGACATACCTGTGATTTTTGCACGATTATATCTCTAGATCCTTTAAGTATATTTGCTTAGAAGGCAAACACTTTAAATTTTCTAAGACGTGAAAAATTAAATTCTTCAGTGAAAAAGTATTCACTTTTCTAGGTAATCCCTGAAGGATCGCTTTGATCTATGGAAGCCAATAATTTGATCAAAAAGTTCTTTTCCCCATTCCACGCACATAATATTATACTCCAGCAGCAGTACATGACCAAGAATTGCACTTAGCATTCTGAATTGATATCTACATTAGTAGTCGCAGAGAAGCACAACAAATTGATGATTAGAAATCACAATGTCAGACTAGTTAGCTTACGAGGTTTGTATCACATGCTATAATTCAGAAAATTACTTATACGCGTGGACAAGGGGAAGACTATGAACATAGTAGGAGATCTTATCTTGTAGCCATTTTTTTGGATTTTAAATCATCGACTGAATACAATTCAACAAGTAACATTGTACTCTTATAATAGTACAACTAAAAATTATATTAAGCATTATGAACTAATCCTTGCATTAATAGTTGTTAAAAACACAACCAGCTGTTGTGAGAAACCATAATGCAAGTTTAATTGGTTCAGTCGTAGTGCCTAAAGCATATGTCATAATTCAAACTAATATTCATATGCTTGGACGAGGGGGAGGTAATAGATCTTATCGAGGTGGTCAAGGTAAACTATTTGATTTCTCTATATTTGGATTATATACATTTGTCAGACAATTTTAATTTATCTTGATTTTGTTTTAAACTCTTGTGAACATATGTGGTTTTTATTCATATGTGTATATTTTAGAATTTGTCTGACCTAAAATACAACATGTTGTGATAAGTTTGAGATTTATGGACCTAAATTCTTTTAAACTCTGGCATGAGCGATTGGGTCATCTTGGGCAAAATATGATTCGTCAGATTTTCTTAAATTAAATGGAGCATTCAAACCAAATCCGACCAACTGCATATCACAATTTCCCCCTTTATCTAATACGTCATGAAGAAGTGAAACATTTCCCATCTGCGTGTTCTTTATTTACAGTCCATGTTTATATATCACCACCATAACGTACCTATATGGGACCTCGGTGAAGGTACATACATTATTTATGAAACTCCGTCAATAATTTAGTACCTATGGCCCATGTTAGGGGATCAATTTATAATTTGGTACACTGGCTGCATTTTTATTGAAGATCAATTCTTAACATTATGGGGAGATTAGTGCCCAAAATACAAAATAATGTCAAGAAATTCCATTAATGAAAAAGATCTTCAATGTTTATATCCACGTACTAGTCAAACTGAACCAGAAGTTTAAATGATAATCTGCTAAGAAAAGAGTGACTAAGCCCCATATTCATGTTGAATATATCATTGATGATTTGGTATGCCAGAAGCATATTGTGCCAGAAGCATATAAAACATGTTAGTGTTTAAGATAAAAGTCCGCGGCAAACTAAATTATATATAGAAAGACAGTCACTCTCATAACCTCCAGAAGAGGTTCATCCTGAAGATGGAATCTCCAGTAATTTGCACGTGCACTTGATAATCATTGAAGGATCGCTGTAATGGCACTCAAACACTAGAAGGGGGGTTGAATAGTATTTATGAAATCTAATGCAGAAACTTTAAATTTTAATAAAATAATATCACAAAGAGTAAGAAGGATCAAACCAATATGTAGACAATCACAGAAAATTGCAAACGCAAACACAAGGATTTATACTGGTTCGGTCCTCCAGACCTACATCCAGTCCCCAAGCCTCGCTTGAGATTTCTACACTATTTCCACTTGCAAAACAGCAAGCACTTGCAACCCGCAAGCCAACAGTACAACTTCGACAATCTTCAATTGCCAATACCACAACAATCTCTTCTTCCAAGAGATTATCAAATCGAAAACAGAATGGTACAACTTTCTCTTCCTATAAGCCTTGATGTGTAGATGTGAGTGAATTACAACAGGCTATAGGGATGATTTTTGTTCTAGAGTAGTGGAATTTTTATCAAGAACAAAAACTAAAATTTTCAGGCAGTTTTTCTCTTCAAAATGATCTTAAGAAGTCAAGGAAAACTCAAGTTTGTATGTAAGGATTGTGATGTCAAATTTCAGAACTTAACACCTATTTATAGGTGTAATTTTCGTTCAAAAACATTCAAAAATAACTGCCAAAAACGTTCACAAAACGTTCATATATATTTAAAAAATATAGCTGTTAGAAACACTGTCTGGTCGACCAGATTGAGACCTGGTCGACCAGAAATGCTTTCTGGAATAATAACTGTCAGAATCTGGAGCCTCTGGTCGACCAGGTCTTCATCTGGTCGACCAGACAGAGATTTTTCTTATTCTCTATAACTGGCTGATCTATCTGGTCGACCAGACAGATTTTTGGTCGGCCAGAAACCATATTTTTGATATTTTCAATAGTTTAAAAACTTATTTATATGTTGATTAAAATTAGGATTATACTTAGAATATTTTTTATGATTTTCTAAGTAAATAGTGTGTGTTGTGTGTGTGATCAAGGCTTGTACAGAAATTCTAAAAGAAAAGATAAAATTTACATCTTTTGAACTTCATCTTTTGATCTTAAAATAGCCTTGATAATTTGATTGTTGCTTTGAGATGTATATCTTGAATCTGCAGTAAAATATGTTAGATAAATAATAATTTGTTATCATTAAAATACAAGAGATATTGTAACATTAACCATGTTCCCAACAATCATAATATTGGAGATGCGAAACGACCAAATCCAATTGTTAAGGGAAATGACGAGGATTTGGTTGACATAAAATAAGAATTGAAGTGGCCACGAATTTGTGAAAAAGGAGAAATATATAATAGAAATATAAAAGTTGTCGACAACATAGTTGCCTCTACAATTGCTCTTACTATCTACGAAAATAATCTGGATCCAGAACCTAAGTCGGTAGTAGAGTGCTTGAAGCACTCGGACTAGGTGAGATAGAAAGTGGCAATTGCGGCTGAGCTGAACTCGCTAAAGCATTTTGAACCTGTAGTCGATATATCCCTGCAAGATATAAATAGGTCTTCGTAAGAAAAATAAATAAGAATTGTAAGGTGGTGAGATATAAAGCGAGATTCATGCCTTAATGGGTTCACGCAGAGACCCGACATCGATTTAGATGTAAAATATTCTCCTATTAGTGATTGTATTACGTTCCGCAAGTTAATACCTATGGCAGAAACTATGAATTTATATATGCAGTATATGTACATCATGACCATATTTTTATGTGTCATTAGACGCTAATATTTTTATATGAAAGTCCCTGATGGACTTAAAATTCCTAAATTGAGAGAAAATAAGAATCGCAACATGTATAGCATTAAATTATAAAGGTCGTTATACGACTTGAAACAGTCGGGTAAAATGTGGTATAACCGACTGAGTGAGTTCTTCCTAAAGAGGAGATATGTAAATAATGATGTATGCTCTTGTGTGTTTATAAAAAAATTCAAAAATGGCTTTTGTATTATATCAGTCTATATTAATGATATAAATGTTATTGGAACGCACAAGGAGCTTACAAAAGCTAGCTCATGCTTAAAGACGGAGTTTGAAATGAAAGACTTGGGAAAAACCAAGTTTTGTCTCGGCCTGCAGATCGAGCATTTTCCCAGAAGGAATTCTTCTACACCAGTCAACCTATGTGAAAAAGGTTTTGGAAAGATTTTATATGGATAAATCTCATCCACTTATCACACCAATGATCGTCCGGTCCCTCGAAGTGGATAAAGACCTATTTAGACCCAAAGAAGATAATGAAGAAATGTTAGGGCCAGAAGTTCCCTATCTGAGCACCATTGGAGAACTTCTTTATCTCGCAAATTGCACCAGGTCTGATATTGCATTTGCGGTGAACTTGCTAGCAAGGTATAGTGCTTATCCTACAAGGAGGCAATGGAATGTCGTTAAACATTTCCTTTGCTATCTTCAAGTTACAAAAGATCTTGGACTATTCTATAAAAGAAACCAAGATATGACATTGGTGGGCTATTAGGACGCTGGCTACATGTCTGATCCCCATAACGCCAGATCTCAGACTGGTTATGTTTTTCTCTGTGGTGGTACTATCGTTTCTTAAAGGTCTGTTAAGCAGACCATGGTGACTACTTCTTCTAACCACTCAGAAATTATCGTTTTATATGAGACCTCACGAGAATGTGTATGATTAAGATCGTTGATACGACATATTTGTGGACTCGTGTGGTCTAGCGAAAGATGATATTCCCCCCACTGTCCTTTATGAGGACAATGCAGCTTGTGTTGTACAAATGAGCAGTGGATATGTAAAAGGAACCATGACAAAATATATTACGCCAAAATTCTTTTATCCACATGAGCTCCAAAAGAATGGCGAAATCACCATCGAAAAAGTTCGCTCAAGTGATAATCTTACAGATTTGTTCACTAAATCTCTGCCTACGTCAACTTATGAGAAATATGTTCACAATATGTATAGGCTTGAAAGACTATCTTCTTCAGGGGGAGCAAATTCTTAAAGAACAATCCTGAAGATTGGGCCCTGAAGGTCTATTATCATAATTTGCCCCTTTTCGCTAAGTTTTGTCCCACTGGGTTTTTTTTAGCATAGACTCAGAAGATTGTCATCATCAGGGGGAGTGAATTTTCAACGCAATCCCAAAGATTGTGCCTTGAAGGATTATAGTTGTACTCTTTTTTCCTTTGCTAAGTTTTGTCCCACAGGGTTTTCTTGGCTAAAGGTTTTTAATGAGGCAACTAATACAACATAAGTTTGGATCTCGAATATCTATAGTTGTACTCTTTTTCCCTTTGCTAAGTTTTGTCCCACAGGGTTTTCTTAGCTAAAGGTTTTTAATGAGGCAACTAATGCAACAAGAATCTACTAATGTCATGTACTCTTTTCCTCGACTAGTTTTTATCCCACTGAGATTTTCTAGCGAGGTTTTTAACGAGGCATTGACATTTCAAAGTAATGTCCAAGGGGGAGTGTTGAAATCTAAAAGACATTTTGTTGATATCTAAAAGATATTTTGTTGATATCTAAAAGACAAAATGTATGTGGACATTACTTTATATGTGGACTATTAATTTCATGTCCTTTTGTATTCCATCATGTATCTATAAATTGTACGATGTATGGAAATGGAAGATGATGAATAAAAGATTATATTTTCTCTTCTTCTTTTGTCTTGTCTCTTGTTTTATTTCTTTAGTAAATTACAACACTATCCTAATATTTTTAAATAATTAGGAAAGAGATAAAAAAAATTGTTATCCTATCCTATCCAAAAAAAAAAAACTACCTTAAAATTTTGACAATTTTTAGGTGTTTTCTTTAATCCCTTGATTTTGTAATTTCGGTAAATCTTGAAATTTTTAGTGTGTATTTATAAATTTAAATTTTAGGAAGCATATTGGTACAAATTAATTTCTTTTCTATTTTGAAACGGAATGCCCTCATACATATTCAAAATACATAATGTGATACACCTGTTGGATATTAGTTAGAGTTTCGATGATATTTGGGCTTCAGTGTCAAATATCCAAACCTATTATAGAGAGGATAGATATGCGACAATAATTCTAATTATTATAATTCCAATTTAATGAAATTTACCCATATAATTCCAATTTTTATATAGTTTAGCGAAAATTACCCATATAATTCCAATTTTTATAGAGAGGATAGATTGGCTATAATAATAACAACATAAAATCTACATAAACAATCAAAATATTTAACCATACGCATTAATTGGATGTACAAAAAATCCCTTAAAATTGTGAAAAGTTTCAAATTATAACGTCGTGATAGAAGATAACGGTTTGATAATTATGAAAAAACACCCTTAGTAGTTTAAAGTTTACAAGAAACACAATAAAACAAATCAAAGATACAAAGTATACACTAAAACTTTACCAATTTGAAATTTACAAAAGGCACCATACAAACTTAGAAAATTATAAAAACTCCCTTAAAATAAAAAAAAATTGAATTACAACATCGCGATAAAAGATAATAATTTGATAATTATAAAAAATACCCTCAAAATTTAAATTTTAGAAGAATCACAATAAAATAAATCAAAGATGCAAAATATACACTAAAAATCTACAAATTTAAAATTTATAAAAAGTGACCTACAAACATAGAAAATTGCAAAAAGCTCCATTAGAAATTTGTAATGTTTGTAAATCTTGAAATTTTAGGCATGTTTTTGTAAATTTCAAATTTTGGGAAGTAAATTGGTCCGGCGTAATTTCTTTCTTTCGAACCTTGAAACTAAATGGCCTCATACCTATTCGAAATATATCATTTGATACACATGTTGGGTATTAGTGAGAATTTCGATGATATTTGGGCTTTTGTGTCAAACACCAAAACTTATTAGGGGTTTAGTAAATTTTACTCATATAAATTTTAATTTTTATAGAGAAGATAAATGTGCTATTATAATACGAACATAAGTTCTACATAAATAATCAAAGCATTATTTTATGTTTTTTTTTCATTTTCTAAGACAAAGGTTATATATGCCCGTTTTTCAGCTTGTGGCTTTCTATTATATATCCAATCCAAAGTGAACATATCCAAAAAAAGGTATTTGACTAACTGAGTAATTGAAAGAGGTGATAAAATATGTGCCATGTGATAGAGATGATAAATTTAAAGCACGTAGCAATGATTTTTCTATTGTAGTTGAGTATTGCCTCATATTGGATGTGATAAGAAAAAGTAACAAGTTTAAATAGGAGGTAGGCACAATATGTTGTAGTTATAACTTTTGGGTTATAATTGGTTCCTAACTCTGCTTAAAGCCCATACTCTAGATTGGGCTCAATTTCTCCCCAACGAATCTATTCTTCTATGTTCAAAGGATAACTTAAGAATCATTGTTCATGCTATAGTAAATGCTATAGTAAATTTCTGTAGCACAAACAGTGAACCAAGTCTATCTTTTGCAATTAAAATAATGTTCATGGTACAGTAAAAATTGTTGCATAACATAAAATATTTTTGCTACAACAATTTTTGCTACAACATTAACATCTGGATCCTTCTTTAAGTATAGATATAATTTTTAAATCAAATGTATTAAAACTTGAATCTATTTTTAAGTGTAAAACAGTAAATATGAATTCTATATCAAATGTATTAAAACTTGCATCATTCTTTAAGTATAGAGGAGTAGATATAATTTCTAATTTTAAGCATACAATAATCAAATCAAATGCATTAAAACTTAAGAGTGAAACAAGTTTAAAATGCAGTGCTTAAAAAACAGGAGGTTATACTTTGCACGGGGTACATACTAGTAGTAACAGAGCTAAGATATTGGTCCAAGTAATTTAAAAGGAGTGAGGAAAGAGAAGATGATGAAGTCCAAGTAATTTAAAAGGTGGGAAAGAAGATGAAGTCCAAGTAATTTAAAAGAAAACAAAAAGAGAATATGAAGTCCTAATGTGAAGTCCAAAGATGTGGAGAGAATATTCCAATGAAGCTCGTAGGAGTGATATAATTTGGTTAACCATCATGAGTCCAGTGGTGAAAGAGTTTTAGTGAATTGATTAGTCCACGAATGAAATGGTGTAGAAGTTAGTAAATCCCATGGAAGATTGAAGATAGGACAATGAAGGATTAAACTATACTTACAAATTAAGGGATAGTTGTTGAGATTATTAATATGTGAGTATAGTTCCAAATTAGATAGGACAAAAAAATAATGAATTTTAAATAAGAGTTAGGCTCAATACTTAGTAACCATACCTTTTGGGTTAAAATTGATCACTAACTTCTGTTTAAGACTCATCAACTCTAAATTGGACACGATCCCCCCCCCCCGGACGCCGTGCCCCCACCCACATTTTCTCCTTTCATATATATTTTTAAAAAGTGGCTCTTTCATATAAACCCAAAATATTAAAATATAAAAAGCGGATTTAAGAATAATTTAGCATGGCATTTTTGGGTTTACGAGTAATTTTGTGTGAAACTTTGGTTTTAACAAGGGGAAACCCCCTAAAAAGGAAGAAAGAAAACAGGGGTTAGTAAGACAAAACACAGCTCAATCATGGACGATGTGAAGCTTCCTTTGACTCTTGTTCATTTGCTACTTGCTACCTATAGGGTCTCCAAGAAGACAAGACGACTGGTTCTTTAACTGCTTGGTTGTAAGAAAGGATTCTCGTCACACTTGTAGTGAACTTTGACACTCTTTTGTCTCTTGGAATTTTTTAGTGCCTACACTACCTAGTGAGAGCTACTCAGTATACAGTCATTACAGCCTAGACAATTAGATCCTTTCGCTAATTTAATCCTTATTTAATATCCAAACAAAAATAACTCAACTAAACATATGCCTACCTCATGAAATAAGCCAAAATATAAGGTCCCAACTAGGGGAGGTCACAAGATCAGTTGTCTTTGTAACTTTGTAATAATGCTCGTGTGAGCCTAAAGATCACTCAAAACCCCCACGTAGATCTTACGTGTAGAAAGCATGAGACCACGTTTTTAAGTAGTCACAGCTGTACTCTGTTTTCATGCCAAAATGATCAATCAACAGCTAATATCCGGATATGCGTTTATTTGGCAATCACACGATTAAAAATGGTATCTACGAACATTAGCACACAATTGATCATTCTCTTCCTTAGTTTCAAGTCTCTCTCTCTCATACTCGTTTATATATCTACAGTGGTGCTCTAAAGAGCGTATGCTCGACACTATAGTAGAATAGTCAGCATCTAAGTAACGAATTGACGTCAACTGACACCTGCATAAGGTAGGTAGGAGCTAACATTCAACAACTATAAGAAAAATGAAAACAGGACTCTCTGCAACACATTAATGTCAAATGACATCCGCATAATAAGTACCAATTATAAGAGAGAGATGAACACATCTGGACATCGAAGATCTAAGTATCAAGAAAATGATATCATTCCCTGAATTATTAAGTTATTTTGAGATTAGTCCCTCAACCCATTGGAATTGATATTACGTTCACAATGCTAGCTTACAGTTATTTTGAAATCAGTCAAGAAATAATTGAAATTCCTATCACATCCCCCAATTCAGGGGAGGATCTATATACAGTCCAGGGCCACGGCCCCCCCCAAAATTTTGGGGAAAAAAGATATGATGGTTTCTGTAAAACCTCCACCCTTAAAAATTAAAATATATTCATTCTTTATCTCAAAACCCATACGTCAAGACTAGCCTTCGAAGCAAAATGGAGGATGCTTTCCTCTCAAACGTATTAATGGTGTTTATTGAAAGAGAAGTTGCTAAAAGTCTGAGCATTGATGCTATCATTGAAGAGTTTGAAAATTTTAAGGAACGTCGAATTCCTTTTAGTTAGAGAAGTTTTAGTTATAAAAAATTAGATGATGTTTATTTGAATATTTTCTACATAATTTTTGTCTTCCTCTTTTGAAATATTTTGGAGATATTGACGTTGGCTATTCTACTCGTTTTGTTTGAGTTGTGATGTATCTCTTGTGAATAAAATTGCATTAAGAAAATTTTTCATCTATCTTTTGTATGCGGCCCCCCCCAAAACTGAAATCCTGGATCCGCCCCTGCCCCAATTACTAAGTAATAAATTACTAAGTAATAAATGACTAACCCTCTAATGCAGTATTATGTACAGAGGATGTACCTACTATTACTTACACATTAAATATTTGGGGAAAATGCTTCCAGCCCCCAAAACCCAAGAAAACGTGCTTCCCCCCTAAGACTTTGTCGACGGGTGCTTTGCCTTCAAAAATAAAGATTTTGTTCTCTGAACCACTAAAACACAAAACCTAAGAGATTAAAATATGTGAAGACCATAATACTCATCTCTCTCTCTCTCTCTCTCTCTCTCTCTCTCTCTCTCTCTCTCTCT
>BQKN01066596.1:224527-244354 GCA_022839385.1 Asparagus kiusianus
AGAGAGAGGATTCATAACCTTAACAATTGACCCGTAACATTAACAATTAATTCGTAACCTTAACAATTAACCCGTAACTTTAACAATCTCCCAACACAAACAACCAAAATAATAAAAAACAAAAATAATGAAATAATTCTCATCAATCATTTCAACTATCATCTTAGTACATCATGATAAAGAGAGAGAGAAAACAAAAATAATAAAATAATTCTCATCATATTTTAATTAAAAAAAAGAGAGAGAGGATTCATAACCTTAACAATTGACCCGTAACATTAACAATTAACTCGTAACCTTAACAATTAACCCGTAACTTTAACAATCTCACAATACGAACAACCAAAATAATAAAAAAAATAAAATAATCCTCATCAATCATTTTAATTATCATCTTAGTACATCATGATAAAGAGAGAGAGAAAATGTTGCACTATTCCAATAACTCTCAAGCAAGTTATCTATTTTTGTTTAATGAACAGATGTGCTCGGGTAAATTGAATTTTTAGGGAAACAACTTCTCCAGTGATAGCAATCTCAACCTAATGTATAAATTGTTTTCATATCCATAATCTAACATATCCACCCACTATTGACCAAAAAAAGTACCTCACAATCACAGGGTACATGCTACCTAAGCCAAAATTCCTTCAACAGGCTAAAATAGCCCTACTTTGCACTTACATAAGCCTCAATTTGTTTTTCCCCAGAAGTTTCTAAAAGCTTGTATTAGTACTTTATGTTCTACATATACACGAAAATTTACCCTAAATTTTCTCATATGACACTCGCAAGCAAATATTAGTATTAGAATATAATTCATTAGGTATGATTAAAATAGAATAATGATATATTCAGGAGTAAATTCAACAAATGTTAAGCGGTAAAAAGTTCTAAGTAGATTTACATGGTAATATTTGAAGAAAATAAGTCACGTTTACATAACATAAGATATCAAAATGCAACTTTAAGATCTTCAGGGTATGTAAATAATATCAAAAAGAAGGGTGGATATATATATGAAGGTAAGGTATAGGAAACTATAAGGTATTATTAGCAAACTTTATATGAACGATCCAGATATGCCATAAGTTCCTCTCCTCTTGCAAGGACAAAACATATATTTGCGCAAATGTAATATACAGTAAGCTAGCAAGGGGTAATAGAACCCATTGTACATAATTTCAGATTGAAGTTAAGATTGAACTCCTCAAGACGGAACAATGAAGAATTAAAAATAAAAATAAAAGCATAATCATCCATGACTCTATATATACAGAGGAAGATCTAAGCTCTTGCTGCTCTCTTCTTAAGGATCCTTTGTCTACAATACAAACTTAAATACTCAGTGTCTCAGAAAACTTCTTTCGAGGGATTTCCTAATAAGGTATATATATAAATAAATCACATTAAAAATAACAAACCCAAATCAACATGGTTCAGATTGTTTTCAAAATGAAATTTTTAAAAAAGGAAGAATAAAAGCATCATCATCTATCCATGACTCTGTACAAAAGACGTAAAGATTTATGCGCTACCTAAGGATATCCTTTCCATCTGTAGTAATTATCCTTCCTGTTGTTCCTGAAAGCACAACATCCAACAGAGTACACAACAATGAGGAAGGCCAGGACAACGATGTTAATGATGGCCACCTTCTTCCAGTCATTTTTGATGTTGGCCAGTACTCCGGCCTTGCAAGACTGGCAGCCGTAGCAGAGCTTGGTCTGGTCACTCTGCCAGGTGCTGCAGTCGTCGATGCTTGAGTTGCTGCTGAAGCCTGTGGGTTTGTCCCATATTGTGTCGCTTCTGTACGTGAAGTTGCATGCCGATGGGGGCTTGCAACATCCAGACTGAAAAGAAAAAAATAGAGAGGAAGGAAAAAGGTTTAGTTTAAAGAACTTACGGTAAGAAGTGAGACAATATCCATAAATCTCAATGATTCATATTTACTAGTGAGTAACTATCAGCCAATCCAATTTTTCATAAACAAGTTCACAGATGATGACTTGAGGGATTGAGAATTATGCTTCATAAATGCCAATCCATGAGTGATAAGTGCTAACAGTCGGAAAAATGATAAGTTATATATCAAAGGAATAGAGATAAGAGGGCGTATCTACAAGTTATCTTTCATGAAAGCACTTGTCACCTCTCACCTCAAGACATTAGCATTTACGATCCCTCAACTAGCGGGTAGAGGGGGTCATCTGCAGTTATATCCCTCTCAAAATGCCAAACTAGAAGGTGACAAGTAATAAACAAGCTGACTGAGAGGATAAGAGACACTAAATGCATAGATGATACGGGTTATCTATAATTTTATCCCTGCATGAAAATGGGGTCTGGGGTGCCAAGTCAGAGAGGGGAACTTGAAAACCAACATCAAAACTTATGAACTTGTTCCTTCATGGTCGGAACAACTATATAATCAAAGGAGAACTTACATAAGCTTAGATGCCAAGTAGGCAGATACAAAGTTTAACATCGACCAATTTTCCTTGGAAAAATCTAGGATAACAACATAACTACTTATTTAGAGAAGGACAGAGATAAATCTAATTGTCATGTGCTCTCCTATTCAGAGAAGCTAATGGAAACTCAAGCCATCCTATGGATTTGGTGGCTATTGATTAGAATAAAGCAACTATGCATATAAATAAATATGTCATGTGACTTCTTAATTGGATTAGCAAAGGGTTAATATCATAATGAAAAGTTTGAATCAGAAGCTTAGTAGTAATTAAATTACTTTAACTAAGCTAATAAACAGCTTACGAGAAAGAAGGGCCCTAAGCACATGAAAGGAGAGACTCCTAAGGATTTGGTTCGGCAACCAATAAATATTTAAATCATAACTCTCGAGACTACTACATGAGATTTGAATCCCATCTTAAATAAAGTTATTTGGATTAACTAGAAGGATAACTAATCACAAAAATTTCTGCAATAATTCTTTGGGATATTGCGTGTATTTAAGATTTGTGCGCACACATTATGTTGCAGTTCAATTAAATTTGACAAATATCCAGGAAGATGTATATCAGAATTAGAACATCATCCAGAGCTTAAATCAACATCCTCAAGATTAAAAAAAAATCTACAGAAGTAAAACAGGCTAAATTGTTCTTAGTTTATTTATTATTATATACTATTATAAAGGAATGCCAAAGAAATTGTATCAGAATTACAGCTATAATCAAGCTTAAAAAATTTTCGCAAGTAGATAATTGTCGACATCTATTTACACAATACGTTGACCTTATCCAATCTAATCAAAGATTTATTGAGATGACAAGTCTTGGGGTCAACTCAAGTAGTTTTAAGTACGTTTGATTTTCAATATCAATATAAGAAAATTCCTCAGAAGAAGTGAAACAGGCAGGCTAAAAAATTTAAGTCAACATCTACTTAGCTACTCAAAAAAAGTCAAAGTCAACATCTACTTAAGCTTAAATTCAAAGGCAATTTAAACCAACCGAGTTTACCATAAGACTCAGCATCTGAATATCTGCGATTAGATTGGATCAGGTCACATATTGCATAAAAGGTTATACAAAAAGCAAAAAGAACATATTTCTTACTAAATAGAGGTGAAGACCGAGAGGATAAGTTCTAAAGTTCATTATAGATATAGCATGTCCGTGTTAAGAGAAAACCTTAGATATCAAGAAAGATACATTACGAAGACTTTGTGATATTTTGTTCAACAAATGTAGACTAGGAGTACGGATGACGTAATAGCCATCACAAGTAGTTCTGATTGAGTCAGAAGATATAAAATAAAGAAACTTAAATGAACAATTATGTCGATCTTTTTGTAACAAAGAGATGTAACCGGAATAAATTGATGTAGAAATAAGTTATGAGCGTCTTCGCTAAAATTGGAGTCCAACAAGCGACATAGAAGATAACCTAAATTAATATAAATAATAAGGCTGAATTGTTGATAGAGGGCTTCATACAATCTAAAAATATCAAGCCAAAAACCTATTAATTGATTATATAAATAAGTATGAAAGATGATTATGGGGCTGTTTGGATGTAAAGGGGAACCAATACAAACTACAAAATTATTGGAAACCATCTAGATATTAGGATCAAAATACCAGTTCCATCAACAGTCTACAAAACAAACAAACAACAACAATAATAATAATAATAAAAGATCCAATACCTGAATTGGAGAGAGACTGCCGTTGATAAACTCACTGAGTGTCTGCCTCTTCTCCTGAAGATTTCTACAAACCTTGCTATCCACTAAACAACTGCGAATCTTGTCCCAATTCTTAGGATTATTCATCCTCTTTTGTAACCAATGAGAATAATCACCAAGCTTATACTCCTTATATCCTCTCCCCGAAACAACTTGGCCTACGCCCTTATTAGTCACGACAAAAGCAAAGACTGTGAAGCAAAGAATGAGCACGATCAAGATGAACATTGCAAAGAGGTAGAGCCAGAGGAGCCATGTGATCCTGCAGCAGCGGGGGGAATCGAGAACACCGGTGTTATTAAACTTCGCTAATATTATTACAAAAGCAAAGATTTTTCAAGCAATGTTTGTAGAAATCAAATTATGAACATAATAAACCCATGTCTCAAAAACTACCAAAACGCACTTCGGGTAAAACATTTTAAAAAAATTACCAGATTGAAAACTACAGTCAAAACCCATTACCCGAATCAACATGAGACCCAGGTCTCAAAAGCTACCAAAGTTTCACAAAAATCATACGAAAGCAGAGCCTTTATCATAAAGGGTTAAAAAAAGACTCAAACTTTAAATAAATAAATAAAAACCCAATACTCAAATCGAAATTACATTCAAACAAAAAGATAACCCACAATAAACAGCAAGCCATGTATCAAAATATACCAAATTTTTACTTTAAAAAAATGTAAAAGGAAAGACTTATACATGCAGTAACGTAAGGAAAACAAATAAAACCCAACTAAAATTACGGAAATACTACAAAGATATCAAAATTATAAATCTTAAGACAACCTGCATCAGGACACTAACGGGAAAAAAAAATTCAATTTTTACAAGGACAAAACCCAACTTGAAGATTTACAATGAGATTAAAAAAAACCAGTTCCCGTATCAAAACACGCGTCCCATAAAAAGCCCAAAAGCAGAGTTTTTCCAACAATGAGAGGAAAATAAACAGAACCCAGTTAAAGACTACATCCAAACAACCAAAAAATAAATCAAAGGTGAGATTTTTTTTTCAAACAACCTGCAGCAAGAACCGAGGAGGCCAGCGAGGGATATCAAAAAGAGAAGGACACCAGAAGCGATGAGAGGATTGGAGAGGAATTTCTCGCAGACGGAGGCGGAGGCCTTGGACGAGAGCCAGATTCCGCCGCCGACGATCGGAATCGAGAGGAGGAGGGTGATGATGTTGAGGGTGGCGATTAAACCGTTGCTGATGCGAACCATTGTTCGGGGGCGGTGAGAGGTGGGTTAGGATGTTACGGCGGAGGACGGGAACGTAGAGAAGGGGGAAGTTACGAGTGTTGAGTTTTTATTACGGAGAGGGGGGAGGGGGGGGGTTAAGAGGGTGAGCCTGTGGAAGACTTTTGAGATCTTATTTTGATTTTTCTTACTTTTTCCATGTTTTTTAATTTACCATTACTAAAAGTGTTTTTAGACTTCTTATGCCTTGTTGTATTAGTAAGGGACAACAAAAAAATATAAATATAATGCCATTTACAGAAGAATTCTAATTTAGAAGAAAAAAATAATTTCCTAGAATACATGAATTGGTAAGCTACACAGATAGTAAATTTTAATTTTATGAAAAGTTAGGCCCAAGTGTTTGATACCAAGGATCATTGGGGGATGTTCCAAAAAAGAAAAAAAAAATTATTGTTATATTGAATGTGTAATTACTAATTAAGATAGTAAAGATTAGATTCACAATAAAAACATCTTTTATCTAATTAATTAATAATTAGAATAATTAGAATAACTATAACTATAATATAATATGAAAATAACACGTTTCCCAAACCATTAATTGAGTTTGCTGCCACGTCATCAAAATTGTAACGGATACTTTCTGTGGGTAGAGACGCCAACTAAACTCTCTTTCGCTTCTGACGGTTTTCCTTGAAGAAACGGAACGGAACGGGACGGAACAGGGGCTCAAGATTTTAACATTGATGAGTCCCGCGTCACCCGTTGCCGAAGACCCACTTAAGATGGGTCCCACGTTCAGAAGGTGGTGGGATTTTGGGTGCACAGCGTAAAAATCCTGACGGCGTCTCCTAAGCATGATCGGTGGAGTGTCTGCACATGAACAGAGTGAGTCAGGGCAGTTTTAGGTTGGCGGTTGGCTGAACCTGCGGTGAGAGAGGGACAGGTCAAAGGAGTGGAGGTTACCGGTACGTTAAGTCAACTCTTTTCATGCAAGGCCGATCCCCTATGTTCAATATTATGGATCTACGAATTATTGTTTATTTATGAATTAAATTCCATTAAGAGAAATAATTAACGTTTCCATATACACACGTCCGATTGAAAGACGATATTTTTACGGCTTCTAGCGTCAATATCCATATTATATTATGTAGTTTTAAAAATTAAAAAAATGTAAAAAAATATCAAAATTTATAGAAATTAATTTCCTCTCAAAATGGACGAAAATCACCCAGAAATCTAACATCACATTAACACTTTTCTATAAAGTTGACACTTTTCTATAAATTTAGGGGGTGTTTAGCTCAATTTCTACAAATTATAGAAAATCTTGCTATTTTCTATAAAGTTATAGGACATTTTCTTATTTTGAACCAAACAAGCATAATAAAAAAAATAAGAAAATTAGTACTTTTTGACTTCTCAAAACTTTTCCTATACTTTTTTTAAGAAATACAAGGAAATCATATTTTGGGTGGAACACATTTCCTATAATTTATAGAAATTGAACCAAACACCCCCTTAGCACAGATTACTACATGCAACATGCAATAAAGTATTCGCAGTGATTTTGAATCATTCCTCGGCTGGCACAATTAAAATCTGCCAAGTTTTCAACGAGCTTGATTCAATCAAGACCGACGCAAATCGCAGTTAGGGCATGTCTAGTTGATTTAAGTAAAAACGCGCAGTAGCTAAAGTGGCAGGAAAGTGAATGGTCCAGCTATATCTGACAGCTACAGTAAATTGAGCTCATTTCACTTCTTTTTGCTGAAAAAAGCTAAGGGGCTACCAACGTATCTACAATAACGACAACTCAGCTACAGTAACCACACTTATTTAAGCAAACCAAACACAAGTGTTGGGTGTAATACTGTAGCACCTGACATCCACAGTATTACGCCCCACAAAATTGGCAAACAAACGGGCCCTTACGCTTGCCTAAAGGCATTGACTCCCTCCACCTGATGTATTTCATCATCGTTATTATCGTAATAATAAACGTACTGATAGAAACCGTAGACAAAAGTTAGGTAGGAAAGTTATTGCACGCCGCAACGCTCCTATTTAATCAGGTCGGCTAATTTCTTTGCCTTCTGCAAAACTCTCGCCTAATTCACAAACAGCGCTCCTAATTTCGCTTCTACGTTTCCCCCTACGTTCTTAGGGGCTGTTTGGTTCGTTTCCTTGATATAGGGAAATGCAATTACATGGAAAGAAATATAAGTTTTGAGTTTTTTAAACTTTTCTAAGAAATAGATTGTTTTGCTTTGGTTCGCACATAAAAAATGATAAGAAACCAATGTTTTTTTTTTTTTTGGTTCGCATAGAAAAAAAAAGGAAACTTTTGTAAACAAAGCAGAGAAGGAAAAAAAATCTGACGTGACAAAGTTTTCATCAATTTCACTCGGTTGGGGAAGAAAATCGGAGAGGGAAAAAATCTGAGCTGACGGCGATTTCAACAGAGTTTTCCCTCTTCCATCCGAGCGAACCAAAGCGGCACAAAGAAATGGACGGAAACAAAAAAAACTGACGTGGAGGGCTAAAAATCTGACGTGGAGGGGTTTTCTGAGTTTTCCACCCCTTATAATAGCGAACCAAACAGCCCCTTACCTTCTAAAAAAATTCACAAATACTAAGGGATTAACAAAACAAAAGAACCACAGTTCCTACTATAAAACAATGATAATGACTGAGAATATGATTTCCTTGATCTGAGATAAATTAGAAGGAGATGCACAAAGCAAATTAAGGGTTTAACTTCATAAATTTTCCTCCGAAATACTTCACAAAGTGAAATCAGCGGCGAAGTAAAAGAAAGGAAATGCCAATCCAATAATCACAAATATAAAAGATAAAACCTCCGCCATGGTATCAGATGGTGATCAGAATAATTTATTGTGGAGATCGACAGAAACATTAACTGATGAGGCCACCAGGGGGAAGATGATTTAGAGTGGTCCCGGGAAATTTCCATTCTCCCTCTGCTCGTTCCATCTCTCCACCTGTTTTCATGAATATAGAACAATAAGGATTAGAAATTATCAGCCAACAGCAAATGACAAACACTCCGAGTTTTTGGAATTGGCTACATGAATATTATCCTTCCAGTTATGTCAAGGATTATTTCCTCCGTTGAGTTGAACATTGTTGCTTTCAGCCAGGTTTTGACACGCTTACCTACAGTCCTAGTTAAAATCTTATTACTTCTCGTAGACAGTGCATTTAATGCCCTTTATTGCACATAACTAAACCATCTTAGTCGATTCTATCCTCAACAAGAGCAACCTCTAACGTCCAACTCCCTACGAATGCACTTCCTTATCCTATCTCTTGACGGATATTTATACATCCATCATATGTTGATCTTTTATCAAGAAGAATTCAGCCAAGTAAGTAAATTATGCCATGGGTTTTTCAAGTTCCTTGACTTTTATTTTCAGATATTATGACCTGTATGACAAATTCTCAGTCAGCAACAACATTAAATAGATGCATCATAAAAGATTCACTAGACACAATATTATGACCATAATGCTTTTAATAAATCAGGGTCCACGTGCTAGAGAAAAACATCATGATCAAAGAGTGCACATTAAGCATATAGCTCTTCTCTAACTGAAAGTCTAAAGCTCCTAAATTTCGATGCGCATGAACGTAAATATTCGAGATTAAAAACTAATTCCGCGAGGAGAGAGAGAGAGAGAGAGAGAGACTTGTGTTTAACTACATTCTATACGTTCTGTAAGAAAAAGAGAGGCTATGGCGACAAGCACATGGAAAGTAATCAAGATTTTAAGTCAGATGAATTGAAGTATGAGAAACTTACCCATTCCCCTAGACAGAGAGGGATTGATAATATGCAAACTATTGGTCAGCAATAAAAAGGAATACCACAAGTAATTCTAGTTGAATTGTGCTACTACTGCTAGTATCCAAGATGCGGCTACTATAGAATCAAACTAAACTATCCGATTTCCGAATTGAAAATCCACGCTGTTGGATATAATCTACTACACATGCTCCCCACTAACAAAATTTCTGATATTTTCGAGTTGTTTTAACCATGCATCTTGCATCAGTAAGATCAACATTTAAAAATTTTCACAAGATCGACAATTTTTTACCCTTTTATACATGATTCAAGACATGTCAAAATCGTCAGAAATTTTCTTTGTAGGATGTTCATTTGTAGTACATCACATCAACAGTGGGATTTTCAATTCGAACAAAACTTGACCAATAAAACATGACCGCCATAACAAATTATATCATGATATTGTTTTCAAGTCCTTGGACTTCTATGTTTAGAGAACATGACTAGTATAACAAATTCCCGGTCAACAACAACAATAAAAAGATGCATCATATATAAAGCATTCACCAGACTCAATATTATGACCATAATGGTATTCATACATCACGCTCAAAAAGATTGAATGCACGTTAAGCAAATAGCTCTTCTCTAACTGAATCTCCAAAACAATTAAATTTTGATTAACTTGAACTTAATGATTCGAGATCAAACTATTATTGCCAGGGGAAAAAATACTTTTGTTTAACTATGTTCCGTAAGTTCAATAAGCATAAGACAATTGAGACTTTAAGTCATTTGAATGTAAGTATGAGAAACTTACCCATTCCCCTGGACAGAGGGATCGATAGTACTTGGCAAATTTTTGACAGTCCTCAGACTCTCCTTTGGCTGACAAACACCTGCAAATGCAATCACATTTGAAAGCAGTTGCAAGTTGTCGAAGGTAATTTGAAATTGTTTGCAGGGTAAGCAGGAAGACCAGAATATAATGACCAGCGGAAACATCAAATTTAAGTTGACCATCCATACTTGTGAAACTCAATGTAGCGAGTGAAACAGTGTCTTGTCTGGTTGGTAGTAGGGAAGCGGAAATCCGCTGGTGCAGTTCTTAATTCAATCTGACAAAAACAATAGATAATTAATTAATATGTTTGGCACGCTATAAGTCACCCAAAGGCCAAAGCCATCTTAAATTACGGTAGAAAAATTAACTTAAAGTGCACAAGATGGTTTGAGAATGGTCCAACCAAAACTGGATTTCTGCAAGTGGAAAGTAAAAGATATTGACAAAGTTCATGAATAAAATAAACATCAAGAGACAACCCAAACATTTAAGCAATACATAATGCTAGTGAAGTAACTTAATCTAACTTCAGGCATAAACATAACCATCTTACATAGATAACAAATAGAAAATCTGCAGATGATTAAATTTAATGCAATCTTCTCAATGATCTTTGGTTGTATATGCGTACTCAGAGTTATTTGAGTTTAATGAATAGCTCAAGACTTTGACAGACACATATTAGACAACCTTTAATATATACCATCTTCAGTAATAGGTGTATGGCAGAAGATGCATTGACATAGTACTTAAAGAACAAAACTTCTTTATTAAAAATTGATGTGTTTGTGTTAAAAAAATGTGGAAAATGCCTCTAGCCCCCAAAACGCGCCAGAACGTGCCTCCCCCCAGACTTTTCAACGGGTGCTTTGCCCCCAAAAGTAAACTTTTTGTTCTCTGAGCCCCAAAACACAAAACCCAAGAGATTAAAATACGTGAAGACCATAATACCCTCTATGGCCACCTCCTCCTTCCTCTCCAAACCCAGCGACCGCAACCTCCTCTCCTCCTCCTCCTCCCATGGCCTCAAGCTCTCTTCCACCTTCAAAACCCAATCTTTCTCCTCCCCATCATTGTCATCCTCCGCCCTCCAAATCTCCGCCTCTTACGACCTCGCCTCCCTCCGTTTCTGCCCCATCAAAGAATCCATTGTCTCCCGCAAGATGACCCACCGCTACATGACCGACTGATCACCTACGCCGACACCGACGTCATCGTCGACGGCGGGGGTGGCGACGGCGGATCCGTCGGCCTCTCCTGTGCCTACGAGCTCTCCAAGAACCCCGACATCAATGTCTCCATCATCGAGCAGTATGTCTCCCCCGACGGCGGCGCCTGGCTCGGCGGCCAGCTCTTCTCCGTCATGGTCGTCTGGTAGCCCGCCCACCTCTTCCTCGACGAGCTCGAGGTCCCCTACGACGAGCAAGAGGATTACATCGTCATCAAGAACGCCGCCCTCTTCACTCCACCATCATGAGCAAGCTGCTGATGTGGCCCAACGTGAAGCTGTTCAACGCGGTGGCGACGGACGAACTGGGCGCTGGTATCGATGAACCACGACACCCAGTCGTGCATGGATCCGAACGTGATGTTACGCGTTGGTTATTAAGGTTACAGGTTAGTTGTAAGGTTACGATTTGGTTGTTAATGTTACGGTTTAGTTGTTAAGCTTACGGTTTGGTTGTGAATATTACGGGTTGGTTGTTAAGGTTACGGGTTGACTGTTAAGGTTACGGGCATAACTTACAGGCCTGTAATCTTAACAACTAACGCGTAATAGGTGAATTCTCATAAACAACAATATTAGGCAATTGAAGAGCTGAAAAAATAGAAAACGAATATTATAAAAATATTTTTAGAATTCAAAGACTTCACAACCAACCCGTAACCTTCACAACCAACCCATACCCTTCATAATCAACGCTTATCTTTCACAACCAACGTTTATCCTTAACAACAAACTCGTAATCTTAATAATCAACTAGTAACCTTAACAACCAACACGTAACCTTCACAACCAATGCATAACCTTCACAATCAACTCTTATCCTTAACAACGAATATTCTAAAAATATTTTTAGAATTCAAAGAGCCCAAGGCCCATCAAAGACCCTTAAATACATATTGTGGCTATAGGGGTTTGAACCTCTAACCTCTTGTCCAACCTCCCAAACTTTACCACTAGACCAAGTGGCCCAAAATATTTATGTTACTCAAAATGTATATACATATATATATCCCAACGTGTAACCTTCACAACCAATCCGTAACCTTAACAACCAACTCCTAACCTTAACAACTGACCAGTAACCTTAACAACTGACCTATAACCTTAACAATCGACCCGTAACCTTAATAATTAACCCGTAACTTTAACAACCAACGCGTAACCTTCACAACCCATAACCTTAACAACCGACTATAACTTTAACAACCGACTCGTAACCTTAACAACCGACCCGTAACCTTAACAACCGACGCGTAACCTTAACAACGAACGCATAACGTTCACAACTCATAATCTTAACAACCAACCCTAACCTTAACAACCGACCATAATCTTAACTGACTCTATCCTTCACAACCAACTCGGCCCTACTGTCGTCGTAGAACTCTTTTAAGGCTTCTAAGGTTTGCTTTGCTTTGCTTAAGATGACCTCAAAACAAACTAAAATTCAAATACTAGCGGAGTAAGGTTTGTAGAATATTGTAGTCATCATCAGCTCCATGCAAAATTTTCCCACCATCAGATCCGTAGAAAAATTCTCCACTTAAAAAAACATCATTAATTGCTTCGGGAGAAAGCCCAAAAAATTTCCCACCATCGTCGACGTCGTCGGCAACAGTCAGCCCGTAGCTCCTGAAGAGGCAGTCCAGCTCCCGCTCCGGCATCGCCTCGTACTGCGCGCGCGTGTACCGCGGGTAATGCAGCGACATCTAAAAGCAACTACCCTCGCATCTCTCCTTCCCAAATTTTCACCACCGATGTCGATGCCGTCGATGTCGATGCCGTTGAAAATTTTTGGAGGGAACTAGAAAATTTTCCCTGCAAAACCCAATTGAAATCATCACAGTAACATCATGATAGAGAGAGAGAGAAAATGGTATTATGGTCTTCACGTATTTTAATCTCTTGGGTTTTGTGTTTTAGGGGCTCAAAGACCAAAAAGTTTACTTTTGGAGGCAAAGCACCCGTTGAAAAGTCTTGGGGAGGGCACGTTCTGGCGTGTTTTAGGGCTAGAGGCATTTTTCCCTTAAAAAAATTTACTTTTGCCACATTTGTTGGAGCTGAAATTTGCTGCAAAGTGCTGGAATGGAAGATGACATGAGTTTATTTAGTGAACTACATGACATGAACTTGTGTTTCAATTTTTTAGCAAGTATGCGCTTCAACCAAAAAGGTCTATTTCATATAAAACATCAGTGTAAGACTGTCATTTTAACAGCCTGATGTCATATAAAACCTAGCAAAAATCCCATATCTGGATTGTGGAGTAAGTAAATGACATTGTAGGTTCAAATTTTCCTGCAATCATTAGCAAAATAAATCCACAGCATTACACCATCAAGCATCAGCAATGTCAAATAACAATAGCAAAAAAGAAAAAGAAAAAGAAAAGCCACCACATCAGACATAAGAGGTGATAATATTGGCATACTGCTAAAGCACTTCGTGAATAACTCGTGTATATTTGAACTCCTATGACTACCCAAGATTTTCCCAAGGTAATAGGTCGTAGTTAACAGCAAGGACATGCCTAATAATAGGTTAACAAGCCCTATGCTGTACACGTACACATTGAATCAAACACAACATGCTGACATGCAACAAATTCTAGAATCTACATACGATAAACATGTCCAACACATTTCTGATGGCATGGTTTCATCAAAATTATGCATGTCAATTTGACAGTTATCAGTGCACCTGTTCTATCTCATAGTGGAAAGAAAATTTTATTATTAGAAAACGGAGCTCAACATAACTAGAAACTTTGGTGATGTTTTTATTCTTTGACAGTACAAGCTTTCATGTACAGAATCAATTAGGAAAATGATTTAAGGGCCCAAAATATGGGACCAATGGAGGGGACAGGTGATGTGTCCCCTCCCTTGGTCCCATATTTTGGGTCCCCGTAGCAGCACTCAATTGGGGAAGTTGACAAGAAGCAGACTGAGATTTTGAAATAGACATACGTCCTCTTTTTCATTCCACTCTGAAATTCTACATCTCCTTCACTAATATGATAACTCCGCATCTCAATTAGGAAATGCAAATAAATTGTCCATCTATTTATTGTTTATGCCTGTTTGGTATCCTATTTTTTACCCCATGAAATGGTAGATGAAGGCAAATACTGCAAGATAAATGGTACCTGCAATTAATATCCATAAATAATGGCATGACACAGCCTCAGCTAAATCATAAGCATTTTTACTGTCTGCACTCAACCTTCTCTCTGTTCCATGCACATAGAAACTTGCAAGCCAATGCACTCTATGCCCACTGCCGTGCAAATCAAGACAAATTACCATACAAAAGTGGGAAATTTCGCTTAATATCCAAAAAATCTCTATATAAGCCCAAACCAATGAAAAAAGTTTTCGCATCGCATGGAACACACTTAACCAAGACACATCTAAAAAAAATGAAACCATAATCCAATCTGTTGAAAGATCATAGTTTTTGGATAGTTCTACACTGCCAACTGAATGCTGTGATATATGCTAGTCAAAAAACCAAGTGTTAACTGCCAAGATTGCCTGCATTCGAGATTTTTCAAAAAGTGTCCTTATAGACAAGAACCACCGATAAAGAACCTAAAGCATTTATGAAATTCATACCAAGTCACCTCTAGACACCCCTAAATGATTAGCCAAACAAAATTAAGAGAAATAAACAAAGCACGTCCTGGCAAGACATATATTACGATGAGTTGCGGGGGTTGTGCATTGTCTGCTGACAAGATGAAAAACCAAACCTCATTTAGATTACTTATTGTGACCCCCTTATGACAGAAAAGTAAAGACACTCAGTAACCTATAAGAAACTGGCTTGTAGGTTCGCGCAGCGACCAAAGTTAGGAAGGGAAGAAAGAATGTGGAGCTTATAGAAAGATAATTGAGTATCAACCAAGATTATTCGTATTAGACTAATTCCATATATCTTTTGGGTATGTTCCAGCTTATGGTCAGTCACATTATTTATGATCTGTGAGAGGTCAGAAATAAAAAGATATCAGCTCTACAGGCACCAAGTCAGCAGGCCAAAATACGATCAGGCCAAAGATATCGCAACATCGTAAAGATCAAGCATCCCCTATCTTCAACGAGTAAGGAGTGCAGGTCTTAACCCAGCAAGTTCCTGTCTCATTCTTAATGTTAAGACACAAATTCATAGATTTAGACACTCTAGCTTAATACACCGGGATGCTGACTAAAATTCCACAACCATACATACTCAAATGCCATATTACTAAAATTTTCCGTAGCAATATATATTCCTCCTGAAATTCCACAACAATATACAACCTTCCTACAGTTCCAAAACACATGCAACTAATTATGTGAAGAAACCTAATCCTCTCCGGCCCTTAATTTTTCATTAATCTGGTTAATGTAAAAAACTATAGGATTCGCTTATGGGAAAAATCAACCTAGGCTGTGTTTGGAAACTTTGATTTGGATTTTGGGAGTTGATTTAAAATCAAGGGATTTTAAATTTAGGATTTGAAATCCATGATTTAAGAAATCTTTTGCTTGGATACCTTTATTAAATGAAAGGATTTGAAATCTTTGATTTCAAAATCTAGTGTGTGGATACTTTATTATACATGAATTTGAATTTAAAATTGATGTAAATTTATTATCTTTAATTCTCCAACAGCCAAAGAGTTACATCATGATTCAATCTGAGAACAAGTTGCAACTTGAAGAACTAGAACTCACGCAGAAAAATAGAAGAATATATCCCAGACTAGATCCCTTTTCATAAATTTCAGTGATCATCAGAAACCTAATATCTCTAATCCCCCACATTAAGTTTTCGCAGTTTTAATTAAAAAATATAAATCGCGATGTAAAATGGGATGATCAATCAAGAATTCATGAAACAGTAAAATGCATTACTATGTTCAGCAATTTACACATTAAATCGCAAGTTCTCATCCGAGAAAAAAAAATAAAAAAAATAAAAAATTGACAAATAAATAAATCAGGAAAACTGAAAAATGAAGGGAAAACCCTAGGACCAGGAAAACGAGAGGAATAAAGAAACATTTTTTACCCCCGCCATTATTGCAGAACTCTGATCGAAGAAAACGAAAAAAATAAAAAAAGCTTAGAAATAAAATAAAATCAGCCTTCCTCGATCCCTTCTTCCTTCGTTCTTCTTCACACAAAGCCCTCGGGAACTTCACAATTTACAACATGGGCCCGGGGCCCGCACTTTAAAACCCCAAGCGCGAATAATAAACCGCCGGAATATAAAAGTAAAAAATGTCGGGCGTATGTCCAGCACAGGTTTAAGTTAGATAGGTAAAATAGGGGAAAGCTGTCAAAAATGTTAATTTTTTGGCAGCTTTTTCTTAAAATCACCTCTATAAAAGATGATTTTTGGGGAAGCTGTCAAAAAACTGACATTTTTGACAGCTTTCCATGCTTTTACCTATCTAAAAAATCAATCCAAACAGCCCCTCAGGAGAGAGAAGTGGGGGTGGGACCCACTTGTGAAAAAAAATACAAGTGAGTCACACCCCCACTTCTCTCTCCTGCCTGATTTGGCTAAATAGCATAGTTCTAAGCAAACCAATCAGATAACTCGGCATCAAGACATAAGCACACAAGATATTTGTTTGGGGGGGGATGCAATTATTTTCGTGACTTTTCAAGTTTTATACTTCAGC
This sequence comes from Asparagus kiusianus, assembly GCA_022839385.1. Taxonomy (NCBI): domain Eukaryota; kingdom Viridiplantae; phylum Streptophyta; class Magnoliopsida; order Asparagales; family Asparagaceae; genus Asparagus; species Asparagus kiusianus. The sequence continues at coordinate 241,522 of BQKN01066596.1, forward strand.
ATTATACACTGAAATAAAGGATATATGAGAAATTCTACAGTAAGTACGAATCGTCATGTTCATAATGTTATATTATTAAGCTAATCTATCATGTTATGTATTTAGATTAGCTCTAAAATAACCTCCGTTAATTTTATCAAAAGTCTAAATCAAAGCGGCGGTTGATATTTGACGTGTGATCTTTGACATCTCTCTCTTTGCAGACCCCTCTCTCTTCTTGCCAAGCTAAAAAATTTTATTTCTCTCTTCCCTTGCCAAACCCTAACTTAATTTTTCTTATGTTTACGCAACTCAAGAGTTGTCTGAATTTGCAAGGTTGTACTTTCTTTCCTTGCTCGCAAAACCCTGTAATTTTTTTTTTCATCTTCCTTACTAATTTAAGGGCCTTCAGGAATGTTTTCTTTGTCACTTGTGTCTTTTTCACTCATTTGAGTCCTAACGAAAATCTTGAATTGAAGTACTAATTTCAGCATTACTCGCTTAATCTATTTAATTGTCATTTTAAAGCCAAATCATTGATCTATCACGTACAACTAGACACATAATCTCTACAAAATTATGAAACGGTGTATCCTCCATTGGATGGCCTCCTCTTAATTTGGATAAATCTCAATATTCCACCAATATCTCAACAAATAAAAAAACATAATTTTCTTAAACAAATCAATTACTAAATTTTCTGTTGGACTGCGGATTTCCTTCATCACCATCAAAGATCCCTTAGCAACATTTGCTATAACTTCTTCAAAGGTCACCTTGAATCCTTTTGCCTCCAAATCTCCAACAGAAATAAGATTCTTCTTCAGCTGAGGAACAAATCTCACCACTTTCAATTCACGGACTACTCCATCGTGCATCTGAATCCTCACGGTACCTATCCCACAAATACCACATGATTGATCATTTCCCATGACTACAACTCCCTCATCGAGCTTCTCAAAAGATGCAAACCAATCTCGCCTAGGGGTCACATGATAGGTAGCACCGGAATCAATCATCCAATCTGATACATCCAAGTGGTTCACCTCCGGAGTAATCAGTAGAGAAAAGCTCGAATCATCGGAATCATCGCCTTTTGCAATATTCACCTCATTGGCCTTCGGGCCCTTTTTCTTGTCATTCTCCTTCTCCTTGAGCTTCGAGCAGTCTCTCTTTCAATGTCTCTGCTCCTTACAGAATGCACATTGGTTCTTTGCTAATTGGTAGCGGCTTTTTGACTTTGACCTCTCTCTATTACCACCTTTCGGATATGGGCTTCTACCTCTCGTCGATAATGCCTCACCTAAAGTACTAGCACGGGAAGTCTTCTTGTCCTTCCTCCTCAAATCATAATTCGTCAATGCATTAGTAACTTCACTATAGCTGATAGAAGATCTCCCGTTCAACAAAATGAGCACAAATGTGTCATACTCCTCATCCGGTAAGGAGCCCAATAAGATCTGAAATCTGAGCTCTGATACCAATTGTCGCGCGCCTATGCGGAAGCGTGCTCGCTCACTAAACAAGTCGTAAGCACGGGAGAAGAATAACCAATCACACATGAGCACAATCCAAAATTGAAATACGACAGATCAATCATAAACACAGAGATATACGTGGTTTGGTAATTTGCCTCCGTCCACGGGGAGAGGATGGGGAGATTCCACTAAATCAAGGAAAGTACAAAGGGTTATAATCTCACAAAACTCACAAACTAACCCTCAACCAAAGCTCTCAACTTGCTCACAATATCTCACTCTCACAATGCTCAAAAGTCTCTCTAATATCTGATTACAACTCTCCTCTTTTTGATTGATCATAATCTCTTCTAAGGCGTTTCATATATATAGAAAACCTAAAACGAAAACAAACTAGGAATCCTAAAACCAAAAATAAAACAAATTAGGAATCCTAATAACCTGTTACCAAAACAGATTAAGAATCATGTTACCAAAATAGATTAAGAATCCTAATAATCTATTACCAAAACAGATTAGGAACCTGCTATCCAACATAAAATAATACTGTAGCATTTGTTGTAGCGTGAATAGTGAATCTTGAGTTCTCTTATTTGTATAGAGGAATAGATACATTCTGAACCTAATCCTTGGACAAGTTTAAAGCGTCAAAACAACCTAAAAAGTTAAAAAAAATACTCCCTATTAATTATGCTATCCACAACTACCTCTGTAAAATAAAATATAGGGAACATGAGTCGTGCGTTATCACTAGTTATATCTTTTAAGATCATCTCTAACCTATTGCACAAAAATGGTGCAAATTTTGCACCAAAATGGTGTAAAAATCACATCAAACAGTAATACATCTCCAACCTATTGCACTATTTTTTGCACCAAAAAAATATTCTCAGGATATTCCCTTTTATCTACTTTTATATTAAGTAAAAGTAAAAAATAAATATTAAAAAAATTAAAAGTAATGAATAGTAATAACACGGATGAATAGTACGACGTCATATTTAACGTCGCACTGTTATGCCGCTCCAAAGTGTCGCAAAAAATACGACACTGTTGGAGGGGAAACCGTTCAAGTTGGAGATGCCCTAACAACATGAGCACTATTTATTTTTAACTTATCGCCGTGTGACGTCAGAAGAGCTGAGCTATTCTGTCCGTTTTCGGTGATATTTAATTCGAGAACGCTATCATGATAACGGTATTTTATTACTGGGGTACGCTAACCCCACAAGTCAGAATCCATCAGCAAATCCAAAACCGGGTGCGGTCCTCGCGCACGCCAAACTAATCTATGCTAGTTCCCGCATAGAGTTTTTTATGCGGCTCTCTACGTAACCAGCGGGTTTAATTTTCTACTCGGGGTAACTAAAAAAAAA
>BQKN01066596.1:269059-306721 GCA_022839385.1 Asparagus kiusianus
ATGAGTCGACTTATGCCAGAAAATCTGGTTTTTCTGATTCTTCCACAGTAAATTCTAAACTTGTGGTTATTGTTTCGAATCAGATTATTAATTAAACTATTTGTACATAAAAGTATCCATATCTAATGTAGTTTGTAACTACTTAAAGAAACACTTTACAACGGTTAAATCAACGCAGATTGTTGCAGTAATTTGCTAATATGCAAACTAATATGCAAATATCCTTTTGTGCATTTCTCTTGCACTGAGAAAAATGATTCTCACCATAGGCTGGTCATCTTTTTATTAATAGTATTGCTATGTTCACAAGATCATTTACTGCCTGCTGTGAATTCATTGAAAATTTGATATCCCTTGATGCAAATAGTTATGACATGGTTTAAAGATCTCCGAATCGATATGAGGAATGTTCTTGTTTATTGCAGATGACAGCAAACTCTCTATCAGAGAGTGCAGAAGATTGTCTCGCTAATGGAATGGACTCATTTGTATCTAAACCTGTAACCTTCCAAAAATTGAAACAGTGTCTAGAACAATATTTGCCTCGATGAATCATTGTAAATTACTTTCATCTGTAAAATATAGAGGAAATGTAGTCAAAGAAATTTTGTAATTAATGTATCATAGCTTTACTAGTTAATCGAGGCCATGTATGCACTTTGCTCCTCCGTCACTAGCAAGTTCATGTATGTTGTGTAATAATAATAGTTCCTTTTTGACTCAAATGTGAAATTCTTCATATATTCATAAATAGGTCCCCAACGTAATATAGAATTACTCCATAATATAGAATTAATCCATGAACTCGGCATGATAGTTTTATACTGTTCTAAAGCTAGATAAGGAGGCAAAACTTATAAAATTATTCAATAAAAAGCCTACTAATATCTGCAAAGAATCATATTAGATACATATTTTTATTGCAAATGAGGAACTTAATTGTTCATCATTTTGCAACTTTGCCAAATTGACGTAAAAGATGAAATCCCCAATTTATTCCTAATAAATTATCATGGCAATGCCAAAAAAAACCCCCAGAGGATATCCTAGATTTGAGGAATAGGATGTCATCCTTTGAATATCAAATAGCTCGTGCATAATACAACGTGCTAAAAAGGGACATTATATAATAAAGGCAGGTATAGAAAATAATTATAAAATTACATTCCAAATGGGGGGAAACTGAAACTTTGTTAGTAAAAGATATTGTTTTCCCAAATTTAATTCACAGCATAATCGATATAATATAATAACAGATTCCCTAATTTTGGTAATTAAAAGCAACAAAGTCACTGTTCCAATAATAAAGTTTAGAGGTAGATGTGGACCTGATATGGCTTGAATATCATACTTACTATATCTGTATCCGCATAATAATCTCAGACACTAAGGGTGTTTGGTTCAATTTCTAGAAATTATAGGAAATGTTTTCTATCTAAAATATGATTTCCTTGTATTTCTTAAAAAAATTATAGGAAAAGTTTTGAGAAATCAAAAAGTACAAATTTTCTTATTTTTTGTACTTTGCTTGTTTGGTTCAAAACAAGAAAATAGCTCATAACTTTATAGAAAATAACAAGATTTGGTAGGTTTTTAATTAAATATGGTATGTGTCAGATTTCTGGTGATTTCCTCTCATTTTGAGAGGAAATTGCTTTTTGTAAAATTTGGTAGGTTTTGATATTTTATAGAAAATATTTCTGTAAATTTTTTGTTGAACCAAACACAATTTACAGAAATCTCTGGAAAACTTTTAATTACAAATTTGCCATTGTCAGATGTTTTGAGAAAAATTTTCTCAAAAAGTGTGCAACCAAACAGCCATTAAATATCTCTCGATAAAAAAAAATTCATATCCAAATCCTCTAAAAGTGGATAGGGATACATATATGCATGTGGATATATTAGCGGATATACATACGGAAATAAAATAGATATGAAAATACTAGATAATATTATAAAATATATATTTTATAGGATACAATCGAGTTCATTATATGTTAAGAGCAAAGATTAGATATATTGATCACCAAATTAACCTTAAACCCATTAAGGATAAAAACAGTTGCTCCAGAATAATCAATATATATCAAGATCTTTCAGATATGGATCTAGATATTTCACTACATAATCATATCTATAACTATGTCCTATCGGTTTTGGCCAACAATATTTCTCCAAGATTTAAAAAGTTCAAAGCTTTTCATAAAAAAAAGTTACGCTAACCACTTATTCCTAAAATACGCGTATTTCAAGTGATCTACGGAAACGCGTATTTAAGGAGACCGCGTGGCGTGTTGTAAACGCGACGCGTGTATTTCACGCAGGCCATGGCCTTTAAATATTGGCACAAGATGTTAGGCCCAGTCATTTAAATGTGGGGGTTTTTGGCTCCTCTCGTCTCTGTCTTCAGCATCAAAGAGGAGCTCGGAGTTTTCAACGCCGGCAACAATGGCGATCACGAGAGTCCTAGGGTTTATGGCCCAATCGATCGTATTGCTCTCTCTCTCTCTCTCTCAAAACCCTAATTTTTTAAAATGCTTTTTATTTCATAAAATTCTTTCTGATTTTGGGTCTAATCTCATCTTCAGGTTTATTCAGATCGTGATCATCGAATTCCTTCCCTTTCCTCGATTTCAGTTTAATAATTTATCTAATTTTCGGATTATTGAAATTTAATTTGAATTTTCTAATTGGATCAGAAAGATCGCGCCTTCAGGTCTTTGAACAGAAGGGTTTGAGGCTTGAAGGTCGCACTATCGTGAGTTACTCTCTCAATTCGTTTCTTTAGAGTTAGGGTAACTCTTTGCACGATACTTTTTTTTTTCTAATGGAAATTTCAGCGTCAAGGAGGAGCTTGAATTTCAACGCCGCAATGATGGCGCGCGGCCGCCAGAATCCAAAGAATTATGTCCCAAGTCCTAACTCTTCGTGCTGGTCTCTCTCAAAGCACTAATTTTCTTTTGTAATACTTCCTATTCATAAATTTCCTTCTAATTGTGGGTTCAATCTTTGCAGATTCTCATCTTCAAGTTTCTTCAGAGTGTGAATACCGAAAGTTCCTCCCCTTTTCCACATTTTCAATTTATTTATCTTTTCTTCTGCAGATTATTGAAATTTAATTGATTTATTTTTTCTGATTTGATCAGAAAGCTCGCAGTCAGATGTGGCTCTTTGAACAGCAGGATTTGAGAATTGAAGGTCGCATTTTGTGTGAGTTTCCCTCTCTGTTCATTTTATTAGGGCTAGAGTTACTATTTTCTTTTTAGTGTTACTATTTCTTATTATATGTTAGATATTTTTGTTTTAAAAGTGGGTCTCACACTTGATTTTCTCAATGAAAACATGGGCAACTAAATTAATGAGAGGTGCCAAATTTTTGTTGAAAATAAAAAAAAGTGGTGGGCCCCACCACAAGAAAATTAGGACGTGGCCCTCACATGTATAGTAAAATAATATTATTTTATTAGTGCATAGTATTTTCTCAAACGCTATAAATAGACCCCAAACTCTTAAGAAAAATTCATTCTAAAAACAACATTCAATATATACAGATTTATATATGTTGTAAAATAGCTAGTGCTCGTAGGAACATTGTCTGGACCGAGAATGTCTTATAGATCGAAGAGATCGTTGCCTTGACCGAGAAGGTCTTATAGATCGAGGAGATCGTTGACTTGACCGAGAGATCCTATAGATCGAGGAGATCTTAACAGTACTGGGTCGGTGTACACCAGAGTACTGTACTGCTGTTCCTAGAAGTAATTTGACATTGGGATCCTTACACTGGAGTAGGCCAAATATTGCTTTAAGCATAATGTTTTACAAACGCACAACAGCTGAGTTAAAAAATTTAAATTACTGCACTTCAGCTTTCTTTTTAGTTTTTGATGCTTTATATCTGTGTATTATTTCAGATTTAACCACAAGCGCCAATAATCTTAAAGTAATATTCTGATCTACCATGGATCCTGTAAGGACTATTGGAGTGAACTATCTTAAGTTAGAAAACTTTGACAGTTCTAACTTCAATGCATGACATCGGAAAGTGATCTTCAGGATGCAACTCTTGAAAATCTACTATGTGGTCTCTGAGGAGAAACTCGACTTTGAAGAAAATTCTGAGTCTGAAGCCTCTTGGACTAGATATGATCACTTCTGCAGGAGTTATCTCCTTAACTATCTGACCGATCATCTAGCAGATGCTTACACCAATAAACCATCTGCAAAAAAAATCTGGAACGCTCTGGAGGACCAGTACAAGGATGAGGAGGAGCTGTCCAAATCTCACATCATCGATAAGTTTCTAGATTTTAAGTTCGAAGACGACACTGAGGTTTTGCCTCAAGTCAAAGAGCTTAAAAAGCTTGTTATGAAGCTGAAAGATGAAAAGATCCGTCTTTGTCAAACCTTCATTTCTAGTGCAATTATCAACAAGCTTCCTCCATCTTGGAAGTCATTCTCCACTGACATTCGAAGAAGAAAAAGACACGTGACTCTGTCTGATTTATAAAAGATTCATTCGGATCGAGGACGAGACTCGGACTCATAAGGCGTCTGCTAACATGGTGGTTGCTAACTCTGAGAAGGATAATAATTCATCTTTTAACAAGAAGAAGAAGTTCTTTAGCAAAAGGAAGAACCAGAATCCAAAGAATCTGAACGTTCAGAAGAAGGAGTTAAAGAAGAGCGGCAAATGCTTTAATTATGGGAAGCAAGAATATTTCGTTAAGGACTACAAAACACTAAAGAAAGAAACTACACACAATGTCAATCAAGTTGATGATTATGTGGCTATGATCTTCTAGGTAACAACTCCTAACAACAATATCTCTGATTGATGGTTAGATACAGGTGTTACTTGTCATGTTTGCTCCAATAGAGATTTGTTCTCTTCTTATGTTGCTGCCAAAGAGAATGTATCAATGGATGACCATTCTATGGTTCCTGATCTTGGAACTGGGACTATGGTGCTGACTCTCTCTTCAGGAAAGACTCACATTGAAGTATGTGAAACATGTTCCCTCAATTGCCAAAAACTTAAGTCTTTGGAAGCCTACTACGTGATGCAGATATGAGGAGGTAATATTGTATTATCCTTTAAGAAAATATATTTTGACAATGCATATCGTACTGATGACATGTATAAGATCAGTATATTGCACCCAACTTGGTTATAAATAAAGTATCATTTTCTGCTTACTCTCCTGTATTATGACATAATAAGCTAGGACATATAAATTATAAAAAATTATCTAACATGAAGAAGTTGGGATTACTTTTAAAATATGAGGGTAACAAACCTGAGAAATGTGAAGTTTGCATGCAAACAAAACTGACGAGGAAGTCATTTTCAAGTGTCACGAGGAGCACTAACCTGTTGGATCTGATTCATTCAGATACTTGTGACTTCAAGAGCTTCGTCACTCGTGACGACAAGAAGTAATTCATCACCTTCATTGACGACCATTCTCGCTTCTGTCACAATTATCTGCTGAAATTTAAATATGAAGTCTTCAGCAAGTTTGTCAAGTTTCAGACTCGAGTGGAGAAACAGCTTGGACTGCAGGTCAAAAGACTTAGGAGCGACAGAGGAAGAGAGTACCGATCTAAGAAGTCAGAAGCATACTTCAAGGAGCATGGAATCATTGCTGAAACTACTGCTCCGTATTCTCCGCAATCTAATATGATTGCAGAAAAGAAGAATCGCACATTGATCGAGATGGTGAATTCGATACTAATCATATCTGATTTACCTACCTGTTATTAGGGAGAGACTTTGTTGATGACAAACTGGATTCTAAACAGAATATCCTATCCCAAAACTGATAGTACTCTCATCAGTTATGATTGGGATATCCAAACCCTTTAGATAGTCTCAAAGTGTGGGGGTGTCTCGTATATGTTTGAATTCCAGATATCAAAAAGCCTAAGCTCGGACCAAAGACTAACAGATGTGTGTTTCTTGGTTTCGTTAAAGATAGCAATGCTTGCAGGTTCCTGGACCTTGGAACCAACTCCATCATTGAAGCTCGAGATGCAGAATTCTTTGAGGATAAGTTTATCAAAGATAAATGCTTATTGCTCAAAGATATAGCAGAGAATGCTAGTACGTCAAATGCACAAGAGGAACCAGTTTCGCGAGAAATAAAAAATGTCAATGATGAAGATGTTAGGTCCTTTATTTTGATGATAATTCACAAACATCATTACTGGTGCTAATCATTTATTAAGCTATATTATAGATCACATATCATTAGCACCTTAAATGGAGGATTGGATGGAATATGAGCTACAACGACGATATCTAAGGAGGCGGAGGTAAAGTGATGAAGCAAAGCTTTCAAGAGCACCATATGCATGAGAAGCTTCATCAACTCAAGAGCAAATATCAAGACTCAAGTCATGTATTTATATGTGAGAGATATTTGCTATTTTATTTTTTTCTCTAGTACTTAATGTATGCAAGAAGTTTGTTGGTTACATTTGAAGCTCATGGGATAACGCACTTGCACATTTTTAAAACTCGTATTTTGGTACTTTTGCTAAAATGATGATTTTCACACATACGAGGACCTTTTTGTAAAAGTCCTTTTCAAACAGGTTAGTCAAAATGTGTATAAACTATTCCCAAAATTTTATATTTTTAGAATTTATTTACTAATTTTAATAGAGCCTTTAAACTTAATTTTAAAATCGATTCAGGCTGATAACCTGTTATCAGTCGACTGGTCAGTTGACTGATGACGTCAGTCGACTAATGATGTCAGTCGACTGATGACGTCAGTCGACTAATGTGTCGACTGATGAAAGTACCTGTAATCATCAAAAAGTTTATGTTTTGTTTCGGTCGACTGACCAGTCGACTGATGATCGATCAGTCGACTGATAGAAATCGTCAGTCGACTGATGAGCGGGTAAACGCCTATAACAGGCAGCTCATCAGTCGACTGATGAAACCCGTCAGTCGACTGATAAGCAATCTAACAGCTAGTTTTGTACAGAATCTATTTCTCGATTTTGGGAGATTTTTGCTTATTCTTTGGGGTTTTAGCTGTTGTCTTCTCTCCCTATAAATACCTAACAACCCAACTACTTCAGTACCTAAGTTTTTATTGCAAATCTCTTGTGTTTAAGTTTATTGTTTCAAAGAGCTTCAACTTTCATTTGCTTTTACTATTTCAAAGCCCTCATCCCAAGCTTCAATTGCAATCTCCTCTCTTTCCATAGGGATACTGTAAAGAGAGTTTTTCTTTAATTTACTACTGTTGTGAGCTTGATCTCGTGGAGATCTACTGTGTGGTTGTGAAATCTCGGTGGAGATCGTTGTGTTGAAGAAGTTTCGATTTTCAAACCGAGTGTGTAGTGGATTTCTCCTCGAGAGTGGGGAGTGGGGACGTAGGTCAGCGGATTGAACCTCGTGAACATACCGCGTGTCATCAATTGGCTAACTATCTCTATCCCTACTCTCTTTTATTATCATTGCATTTCATATTTGTGTGTGGTTTGTTAGAATATCTTTTAATTGTATATTATTTATCTATAAACCCTATTCACCCCCCTTTAGGGCCTTTCAGAAGAAGTTACTGAAACACCACCCAAGCGTGTCAGGAGACAGAAATATTTTAAAGATGACTTCATTACCTATAATGTGGAAGGAGACCCACAAACTTTCTAAGAAGTAATACAGTCAAAAGACGCACTTCTGCGGAAAGAAGCTATAGAGGATGAGATAGATTTCATTTATTCAAAATTATACTTAGGAGCTGGTGAATATACCTAAAGGTGCAAGGCCTATCAGTTACAAATGGATCTTTAAGAAGAAGCTTCGTCCTGATGGTACTATTAAAAAATACAAAGCAAGACATGTGACGAAAGGATTCTCTCAGAAAGAAGGTATAGACTTTTTTGATATCTGTGCACCAGTTTGCAGGATCAATACCATCGAGTGCTTATCGCATAGGCGGTGATTAAAAGGTTCGGCATACATCAGATGGATGTGAAGACTGTCTTTCTCAATGAAGATCTCACAGAAGAGATCTACATTGAAAAACCAGAAGGACCTCTCATGCCAGAGTTTCGATGCCTGCTTAAGTCCATATAGAGGCTTAATAAGTTTACAAACTTTACTAGCTGGAGCATCAATGGGTATCAAGTTAGTGAATCTAACAAGTGCCTATACATTAATATCGCTGAAAGAAAAATGGTGGTTATCTGTCTCTGTGGATGATATGCTCATCATCGAGAGTGATTTGGAGATAATAATATCTACCAAGAAATTTTTTTCGGCACAATTCAACATGAAGGATCTTGGAACTACGGACGTGATTCTCGAAATCAAAATCATATACTCTTGAAAGGGGTATTGGATTGTCCCAATCTCATTATGTCAAGAGTATGTTAAGAAAGTATGGCTACAATGACTTATCAGAACTATCAGTACCATACGATTACAACAAGAAGTTTCGACCAAACACTGAAAGACCAGCAGAACAGCTGAGGTACTCAAAGATCATTAGGAGTCTCATGTACGTAATGAGCTTCACAAGGCCAAACATTGCATTCGCTGTAGGAATGCTTAGTAGGTTCACAAGTAATCCTGAAAAGCTTCATTGAGATGCTATCCATAGATTGATAAGATACTTAAAAGGAATTATAGGTCTGGACCTATTCTATACTGGATATCCGACTGTAATCGAAGGCTATTTAGATGCGAGCTGGTGCTCAGAACTAGATGAGTACAGATCTACTGGAGGATTTATCTTCACTATGGTTGGAGCTGTCGTCTCGTGGAAGTCTACGAAGCAAACCATGATTGCATAATTATCAATGGAATCTGAGTTCTTCGTACTCTGTGCTGCAGGAGATGAAGTTGAATAGCTCAGTTGTTTTCTCCGAGACCTTCCATTAACAGAATTGCAAGGCACAATTCCTATCTATTGTGATAATCAAGCGGCGAGTGCTATGTCAGCGAACTCGATGTTCAATGGAAAGAAGCAGACCATTCGTCTGTAGCATGACTATTTGAGAGAGCTCATCTGTCAAGGAGTCATCTCTGTGATTGACGTTCGATCTTCAGAGAATGTAGCTGATCCTTTGACTAAGGGTCTGAAAAAAGACATAGTCGAAAGGACGTTTGCTGGAATGAGTCTCAAAGTTTTGTAAGTCTTACAAATACTTACCATTTTATATCAAGTTTTTAGTTCAAAGCTTATACTACTAATGATAAGATATTTGGTTCAAAAGTCAAGTAAGATTTACAAAGTTTGATGAGTCTTAAAATACTTACCATTTACATCTAGTTATTAGTTCAAAACTTATGGTACTAATGATAAGATAAATGGTTCAAAAATCAAGTAAGATTTACAAGTGAAATCCTAAGAGGGGTTCAAGTTTTCTTGGATTAGTCGGTACCTAAGGTAAGGTTTAGGAGTTGCGTAACGTGCTCCACAAGGAACGAGATACTTAATTGATCTTTGATCTCTCTCTAGTACTATTCTTACCTGGCTGCAGTGTTATCGAGGCGTAAGACGCAATGCGGGGCGCAAAGGTTCCTTACGCGCACCATGCGCAAGGCGCACAATGAGGCGCGCGCCTCACTAATTGAGGCGCATAACTCAAACTAATATTTGCCAACATCATAAGATAGAAACATATAAGCAACATATTAGTTACCTACATCCAAAATTATGAGAATATCAACTTAAATCATTAAATTATGCTAACTGAATTTTTAAAGTAACAAATAAAATACCAGAAACATGTATTTAAATCATCAAATTAAGTGATTAATAATTATGAGCATATGTTTATAAATTACCACATAAAAAGACTAGGAAGTATAATTAACAAACATGACTGTTCATAATTTTTTAGTTAGTATTCTTAATTATATTTGCTACTTAGCTTGAAAAGATGAAGAATAAATGTAACAATTACATATTTACATGTTCATAATTTGCTAGTTAGCATGCTAATTAGAGAAGGAAGTTACAATTAGCAAACAAGTATACTAAATTACTAATTATTGTTTCCTTTTAATAGGTTAAACATGAAAAGATAAAAATAGATTAGCAACTAGTAAGAAAGAGTATATTGCATGATATAAATATGTAATTATGTAAATTATTTTAAAAAATAGAAGAAAGAGTATGTTGCATAACACAGATGCGAGGCGCACGTGAGGCGCACGCGAGGCGCGAGCGAGGCACATGCGAGGCGCACGCGAGGCGCGCGCCTCGCTGCGTGCAGCGCCCCGCCTCGCGTGCGGGGCGCATTTCGCCCAGGCCGAAGCGCCCCGCGCCTGGGGCGCGCCCGGGACGCGCGCCTCAATAACACTGCCTGGCTGAACTACCCGGGTAAAACTTTGATCTTTTCACTTAGAATCCTATCATGAGAGAGGATGACTCTTAAAACCTTAATGAGTTCAAAGCATTTCAGATGCGGGATGTTTGATAGGAAACATGCCTAAAGAACTCACCTATGCATGTGTGGAGATTTAATCATCTCCTATGATGTCGGGTGGAAAGATATCTAGAGCCCTAGCAGAAACCAGGACATGCATAGGGTCATAAATGTGCAAAGACAAATGCATGTGTGGTTCAAAGTGAAAACTATCACAGATAAGTTTAATATTATATGATCGCTGAATTTTTAGACTTGTGCTGGTTCAAGTCTCTATGACACCATGCACCTATCTTTTATTCAGTTGGTCTAAGGAGGATTCAAGTCCTTACGACATCTACCTTATGCACAACAATTGAAACAACGACACCGTTACACGACACTACTTTAAAATAAAAAAAAATCGTGGGGGATTATTAGATATTTTTGTTTTAAAAGTGGGTCCCACACTTGATTTTCTCAATGAAAACATGGACGACTAAATTAATGGGGAGGTGCTAATTTTTTGTTAAAAATGAAAAAGATGATGGGCCCCACCACAAGAAAATTAGGACGTAGCCCCACATGTATAGTAAAATAATAATATTTTATTAGTGCATAGTATTTTTTCAAACTCTATAAATAGACCCCAAACTCTTAAGGAAAATTCATTCCAAAAACAACAATCAATATATACAGATATATATATGTTGTAAAATAGCTAGTGCTCGTAGGAACATTGCCTGGACTTAGAAGGTCTTATAGATCGAGGAGATCGTTGCCTTGATCGAGAAAGTCTTATAGATCGAGGAGATTGTTGCCTTGACCGAGAGGTCCTATAGATCGAGGAGATCTTGACAGTACTGGGTCGGTGCACACCAGAGTACTGTATTATTATTCCTGGAAGTAATTTGGCATTGAGATCCTTACACCGGAGTAGGCCAAATATTGCTTTAAGCATAACGTTTTACAAATGCACAACAGCTGAGTTAAAAATTTTAAATTACTGCACTTCAGCTTTCTTTTCATTTTTTGCTGCTTTATATCTGTATTATTCCAGATTTAACCACAGACGGCAACATTATATACCTAACTTTATGTATCTAGGAATAAAATATGATAATAAAGATTGAATAGAGAAGCCGGATCAAAAGAATTCCAGTAATATCCAAATGAGAATTCGGGCTTGAACGAGCTAGAGCAAAAGAAGCCACTTGAAATGGCATATCTTTTTGTTGCTCTTTATCAAATTACCATTGATGGCCTTTCGTCCAACATTCATATGCATTTTTATGGTTCTCTATCAAATAACCATTGATGGCTTATTGTCCGACTTCAGACATTGGAAATCCTTGTAGCTGAAATGTCCCAATACAGGTAAGAAATCAATTTTTGTCCTGAATAGTTGTTTTTTGTCCAGAATTGAAGTGATCTAACTTCTGCATGGATTGCCTAAAACAGAATTACTAGCTAAAATTGTAAAACAACCATAAAGAAGATAGTAGGGTACTCTTAGCAATATATGTCAACTTTCAGTTTCAATGAAACAGAATGTTAATTGATTATAGGTGTTGATTGTGGATGTTTATTTGCTATCTGCTTATGCATGTTGTAGGAATGATGTTACTGACATACTTGAAGACAGTTTGTCTTTGAAGAATGTAATAGCTGAAAAGCCGTCTATGGTAGATAAAGATTCTAAAAAGAGAGGCCAGCCACATGAGCCAAGAGTATGACACGGAATTTGGAATAACAGGTTCAATTAAACTCTTGCATCCGTACTTCAGTTAGACTTTTGCATACATCAAGTTCTTACAAGCATAAAGATCCTTAATTTATAGTATTTCATCTCAGTGCTCTTTTTTTTTTAATCTTGTAGAAGACATTGCCTTCATTGTTTAAAATTAATATACAAGCCAATGCAGAGCATGCGCAAAATATGGTGGAAGTGGGCTTGGCTTTGCTATATGCAAAATAAGTGTGCGTCTTTATCATGATTTTAAACTATTCATTCGACTAGACCCCTTTAGATTCCCTAAGCTTATAAAACGAGCATGCTGTCGCCTGAAAAAACAAGATTTAGTTTTTTTTTAATATTTTTGTTATAGGTGGAGTTGGTGAATGAGAACACTGCCAGTGCCCGTCACCATTCACATTTGTGATGTCATATAAGATCTCTAAGTTTTCTACAAAAGGGAGCATTCTGACCATACCGCGAGGACCCATCCAATTTCAGTGATGAAATTACAGCAGATACTGTGCTGAAGAACTTAACGCGTCATTTCTTTGCAAACCGCGGTATTTGGGTATTTCCCCTCATATTGTGGATCTATGAGTGGGAACACAATTTTTTTCTGTAGTAAAATTGATGAAACTTTGGATAAGGATATACCAGAAGAAGAAACCGATGAGCTAACCTATGATGCACGGATACAGATACGGGATATGGATATGACACGGACACGGATACAGGATACGACAAAATCCAAAAATAAGAGGATACAGGGATACGACAAGGAATTTTTTTAATTATTATTATATATAGAAAAATTTATAAAATTCAACTAACAATCTAAAATATGAATCTATCACAAAATAACAATCTAAAATATATTATTTGTAACTTTCTCCATCAGATTTATGATAATAATATGACACTGGCTACTGCTCGAACTCAAAAATCGGAGGAGATGATGATGACAGTGGTGGTGATTGTGCTGGACGGGGAGGAGGAATGGAGGGTGGATTTGAGGAGTCGGATGAAGGAGGATTCGGTCGGCGGGATCGGGTCGGAACAGTGGAGGTGATCGAATCGAACGGGAGTGAGTTGAGAGATTGAGAGAGGATTAGGGTTAGGGTTTTTTCTTTTTTTTTTCGTTTGAGTCAGCTGATGATCGAATCGAACGTGAGATTTGAGAAATAAGGATGAGTTTTTTAATCGAACGGTTCGGGTTAGATTTTAACAACCAAACCCGCAACCCGAATGAATCGGTCTTCGGCGAATCCGAGCCGTGTCCGAGCTCTTTTGACCATGTCCGAGCCTAATTTGACAGTTGACCCGTGTCGGACACGGATTGTCGTGCATGTGTCGTGACGAATACGTGTCCGATTCGACTCGGACACGGATTCGTGGCCTCCGAGGGCGAATCCGTGCTTCAGAGGAGCTAACTACCCAGGTGAGATAATAATATTTTAAATCTTTTTATTAGCTTTTTAAAAATCTAGAGCTAATAAATTCAAATATAATCAATAATAATTAAAATCTATAAATATGGTATATATAAACTTATTGTCAACTTTAGCAATTTATCAAAAATTTATAACTCTCGTATTTTAGCCTTTGGACTTCCTAATAATTTATGATAAGACAGAGGGTTATAGGTAATTAATCAAGCCCAAAATTATTTTTTTACTATTCAGATTGGACTTGTTTGCAAATAGAGTAAATAACATGAGTCTATACATAATTATCATGTTCATATATGATCTTATATTTCTTTGTTAGGGTTATTTACAAATCTTTGTGGCTTTTAGGTACTTTGAATGAATTCTTAGGTCACAACTCTCTATCCTCTACTCAAGAGGGTTTATTAGTAAAGCTAAAATAACTTAGGGGGTCTTGATAAAATTTTCTCCATTTATATTGTTTTATACCTGATCGTCTTCCTCATTCATCCTTTCTTTCTTTCTTTTTTTTTCTTCCGTTCCTCTTTTCTCTTCTTTTTTTCGGCTGGACCATCTGAGACATCTCTCCCTCTCCCTCTCCCCTTCATCATGATGGTAGGACGAAAACAAGGAACCGCCGACAACAGGAGCGGCCGGCGGCAAGACTCCTGCCGGATCTAAGGTTAGTTTTTCTTTTCTTTCTTCTTTTTTTTCCTCTACAGTCAATCACATACATCTTAAACACATAAAAATTCTCTTTTGCAAATCCTAGTTTTTTAGCTTCATAATCATAACAAGTTATCATCCTCACTCATTCTATTTTGATTCAAATTACTAGAATTTACTATGCAATTTGAAAGTGGGTTATACCTTAATGATTGGAATGCTAAATTGTTGCCTTGGTCTTCTTTTCTCCCTTCACGAGCTTTTTCTAACTCCTAGAGAGTTTGGTTGAGGATGAGAGGGTATGTTTTATCTTTTTTTTTCCGTGAGGTTTTTTTCTTTTTCTGTTTTATTCCTCTGTTGAGAAGGTGTTGCTCAAATCATCGAATGACTTTTAGCCATTAAAACACTTACGTGACAGTTAATCAAGAGTTAGGGGGTGAAATTTTTTTCTCTATTAATTTAATTTTAAAGCACTAATTACTTATGCTACTACAATAATATTACTAAGATTAT
The DNA here is from genome assembly GCA_022839385.1 of Asparagus kiusianus. NCBI lineage: Eukaryota > Viridiplantae > Streptophyta > Magnoliopsida > Asparagales > Asparagaceae > Asparagus > Asparagus kiusianus. The sequence goes on from BQKN01066596.1 coordinate 283,787, forward strand.
GACTATGATATTCTAATCATTAGAACTAACGTGTAGCGCTAGATCTAAGGTGGGACACTGGCCCCACTCACATTAAAAAAATTTGGTAAACTAGGTAGGTGTTATGGTGTTCACTCACCCAAGATACAGATATTTGTAAAATAATACAATGAGAGTCCTAGCAAAACAAACTTAACCCTTTGTTCGACTCCCACAGTCGTCTTTCGACCTTAGGGGAAGGAGAGCTCTAGTCAACTCTTAAAAGTTCTAGGCATTTGATTCTTCAGTCAAATTACAAGCCCTTGGCTCTTTATCAAGGTAAGTCCAAGGCACAACAGATAGTCGAATCCTACAGTACAACTCGACCATCATGGCTAATTACAAGACATTGGTACATTATCAGGGATAAACCCAAGGCACAATCACAGAGGACTCAGCTCTCACTGACTCATCAAGTCGACTCTCTGGTGTCGACACCAAAGACGATATTGGTCGGCACGAGAGATCCTGACCTTCCATACGAGTCGATATTTTTATATCAACTCAAGAGACGGTTATTAGTTGAGACGAGACGACATTCTAATCAATCGGACAGACCGACACTCCTGAGTCGACGCGAAAGGCGGTGTCAGTCGACCCTATCATCAATGACGACCCTACTTAGGGTACTCAACCACTCACTAGGTAATTCTCAGAAGCAATCGGAGGGATATCCCCTGCTACCAATTAAATCGAGAATTCGACCCCAGCTCCAAGCCCCTATCCCAGAGCATATATCGACATCTCCGTCCACCTCGACAAGCCTTTTCTAGCTTTTGCACTGATAGGTCGCCATTACTTGTTAGCTCAATCACTTCCCGGAGAATACGGAGACACCCTCTCCCATACCGAAATGACTTCTCCTATAGTCGTAACTGACACCTGTAAAACGAGGGATGATTCAGTATGCCCATGTGCCTTATGTCACGCTACCAATCACTTCCCGAAAAATACGGAGATACCCTCTCCCGTGACGAAATGACTTCCTTTTCAATCGTCAGTCAACACATGTAGAACAAAGGATGATTCACCTTCCAGCTCATACTTTGTCACCGCCATTTACATGGCCGAAATGACCAATCTGTCATTGACATCCTCTTTATATATAGGTGCTATTACCATAGCAGGAGGAGAGGGGGAAAAAAGAGAGGTTCGCAATCTAAAACCCCCTAAAGCATACATGACACAAAGACAAGAACACACAGTTTTTCGTCAAGACAGAGGAACTCACGTAGATCCTCTGGGCATGCACATTACCACCTTAAGAACCTCATCGGTTCTTGACCTTCCCCTTCCCCACTCGAGTTTCGCTAACTTGATCGTTGGAGGAACAACGGGAGAACCGGTCCCCGTCCTCTTACGAGTTCTTCTTATCTGTGCAGTATGGACATTAAACCCTCGTTCAAGAACCAGGCATAAATTCAAAGAAAGAAGCGGGCCCTCCATTATCCTTCATCACCCCGTAACCATCCTTTTTTGGATTATTCTGTTTGATATTGAGCATCAACAATTTAGCACCCACCGTGGGACCACTCTTCTTTTTCGAGAAGACATGCTAAGTTCTGATCAAAGGTTTGATTCTACTCGCCCTGAAGAACAATATCGGAGTTGCATCATCCAAGTTAAATGAAATCAGAAGTTGCATCATTCAATCTAAGAAGGGTTAGCTTTGGCTAAGAAGAACCAACATAGGTGCAATCCTCGAAAGTCTCAGCAACTTATCTGGGGAATGTTTGCCAAGCACACCATCAATTAGATGGTAGAACGATCTTCAATCCTCCTAGAAAACCCTCTAGCAGAAGACCCACCATAAGGGTGGTGGTTTTTCTTGAAAAGCGACCCTGACTTCTAATTGCCATCACAAATGAATTTGGCCGGAACATAGAATTTGATGAGGCCAAATATCACTGAAGCTCCAATAGTCAATAGCTTATATGAGTATAGGAGCAGTGATTAAGTCTGTGATAGGCGTCTGGGACTATGAGAACTCTTCGAAGGAAACTCCCTTGTACTAGGGGTGAGATTACGAGAAAAACTTAGGACCTGTCAGCTGATTGTTCTCAAGAAGAATGATCTTAGCCCTTCAACCGACGCCCTCACCACTAAAGTTACCTAAGCTCTGGTGGTCAAAGCATGCGACCTGTATGATCCCCATGAAGGAGAGTTCTTCATTCACAGCATGGTCCACTCCTTAGTACTCACGAAGCTCCTTCAAAAAAACTGTCACGGTTTGTCATTTTTAGGAAGTATAATACCGACTGATGGATTCTCTCTCCAAGAGAGTTTTCACCACAAAAGGTACTATGTAGATTCTGATCGTGCCCCCAACCCTCGCGAACCTGACCTGGAGAAAGCCATTCAACATGATTTATGGTGTCTGGACAGTTCCTTTTGCCAAAAGCCGGCATGCCAACCATCCGCCTTCAAGGCCTTACTGAATATTCAGACTCAAAAGGAACCTTGGCTGATGAGATGACAAATAGAGTTTCGACTCATCTTCGTTTATCAACAAGATTGTTCGATATGAAAGCAAGCAAAATTCAACTAAAAGAGGTTCTATATTAACAGCCTCATCCACTATAAAATTACTACCTTTGAAACAGAGCTAAAACAAGATCACAAGCAGTTCAACCCCTTTTGGCATCCAATGCATGCAAAGGATATTGTTCATGATGATGTAAAATACAGAACTAATAAAATACTATTCAATATGAACTAATTTTGATCTTGTAGGGATCGAGGCTTCATTATGGCTAAAGACCTAGGCGTTATGTAAGACCTAGGCACCCCCGACAAGCCCTTGGTATCTCATCAGGAATAAACCCAAGGCACAACCATTTGACCGACTCGTACAGTCGTCTCTCAGCCTTAGGGGAAGGAAAACCCTAGTCAACTCTTAAGAGTTCTAGGTGTTCGACTCCTCAGTCGAATTTCAAGCCATTGGTTCTTTATCAAGGTAAGCTCAAGGTACAACATATGGTCAATTCCTGTTAGGTGTAAAAGTTAACTTCCCGTTTGAGGGTTTGTATTTATAAGAATGACTTATTACAAACTAATAATCAAAGTTTACAACAAAAGTGGAGGGAATAATCCTCCTTGTTTAACGTGGGTTCGTTGGCAACGGTAGGATGCTTCCCTTATTGGCCTCATGTTTATAAGCCTATTCCCTAATCTTGTTTTGATGATTACAAATAATTTCTAACAACGTGTGTCGAGTATTTGTATTTGTTTTGTTAGGTAATCTACACAAATATTCACGATGGATGATGGATGGACTAGAGCTTTCACGATCATATCTAATGGAGGTTGGAGGAATATCGACATGAAGCAATGCAATTCAAGTTCAAGATCCAAGTTCAAGCTTCATTCGCAAGTTTACCAAGAAGAGCTTATTGAAGATCTATAGTTTGGGTAATTTAGTTTTAGGTTTATGTTATGTGTGTTGATACTCTAAGCTCAATATCATATACACACACATTTTATTGGTTTTTATGTATATATATATATATATATATATATATATATATATATATATATATATGTGTGTGTGTGTGTGTGTGTGTGTGTGTGAAATATGGAGAACCTTGGTACCAAGTTTCTCTATTAAACTTGGCAGCAAGACCCTACATCATGCCTCGGAGAGAGTCTCAATTACTATTCACCTACTTTAAAAAAGAGGCTCCATCTCCGAGGCTTGATGTAGGGGCTAGATTTGGCCACCTCACTACCAAGTTCAATAAAAGAACTTGGTATCAAGGTTCTCCATATTTCTCTCTCTATATATATATATACACGATTTTGGTTTTGATGGTTTACAAGTTTATATAAATATGAAACATATATTCTTGTTTACATATATACACAGTCATTTCATATTTATCGTTTTTGTTCTAGCAATATGTTTAGTCATATATATAAGAAACAAATTGATATAGCTATATATATACACGTATTTGTTTCATATCTATAAATGCAAATAAACATGATGTCATTTATGGATTAAAGACGTTTATTTGTAAAATTATATGTTTATGGATTGAAGACTTGTTTACACTATTTTCATATCTTGTATAAGTCTATAAATCCATTCAAAATGTTTCAGGAGTTTGTTTAAGTCATTTTATCCGAGATTTCGTATTTTAAGCGATTTTGCAAAATGAAGAGATTTCACAAATGTGAAGCGTTTTTTGAAAACCAGTTTTTATAACATGTTCATTTTCATGTTTACAATTATTTTCTAAAGTTTTATATTTTTTTGAATTTGTTTACTATTTTTAAATCAAGTTTAAAAATCAGTATTTCTGTTATAACCCCGAGTATCTGAAATATCCGTTCGCGGTCGACCGAAGTGGTCACGACGGTCGACCGCCAATTGTCCAAAGACTTTGCTCTGTCTTTTAGCCTTTCGCGGTCGACCGGCCACGGCGCTGCGGTCGGCCGCCGATGTTACCGTTGCATAGTAACGGCTATTTTCAGATTCTCTTTTTGTGTGGGTTTTTGGTCATTTCCTTGGGGTTTTGGCTGATGTCTTGGATTGTTATAAATACCCTATGGCATTTATCTCTCCCACCAACCAAGAGAAGTTTTAAACAAGTTTTAAAGGGTGTTTAAGTTTTGTTTAGTGTCTTTACAAGTTTTAAGTTTGTGAAGAAATTTTCACAAGAGCTAGAAGAGATCATCCTTTGGTGTTTGAGCTTCAACTCATCTCTCTCTCACTCTTGTCATTATAGAGAAGTTTTTCTAAACTCTTATCTAGCTTTTTATATTGTTTGAGTTTGCTTTGACGTTCTTTTATTTGTGCTTATATTTTATATCGTCATTCTTGCATTGTTTATTTATCCCACTATATTCTTTACTCTTGTGTTTATATCCTTGCATATATCTCATAGTGTATCTTATTGCTAGGATATTGCCTTTGTTTATATTGCTCATTCTTGATCATTCTTGCTCATAACACATTGTATATATATCTTGTAAGAATAATTTGTTAATAAGTTTTAATCGGCATTAAATCGATTAGATTAGCATAAACCTTATTCGCCCCCCTCTAGGTTCTTTCATCCCTCGGTGCTCATGCCGAGTTTGATTCCCTTGGACGATCCGATTGAAGTTACGGTTGAAGCTTCAGTACGGAGTAGAAGCTCGGTTGGATGAGTTCGACGACCGAGCAATCGCTTGATTGCTCGGAGCCTAAGTACGCCGAGATCTCAAAGTTCGGTCCTCTTCAGCTGAGGATTCGAATGAGATCACGATCAAGCTGATTGCCAAGGAGTTTGCAAAGAGCCAGGCTTAGTTCTCTTAGAGCTTAAGAGAACTGATTGCCAAGGAGCCAAAAATAGGTTCGGTCTTGATCAAGAGTTCAAGACCTCTCTTTTGATAGTCATCATTAGCTATTTATAGTGGAGGAGAAGCATGACCACTCCCTCAAATTGTAGGATTATGTTTGAGGGGGATCATAACTTCATTCCTTAAATCTTGGAATGTGACCATTAGAGGTAAGGAGAACCATACTCCATCCTTTAGATTATGGGGAGCGGGTGTACCCACTCCCATGTTTTAAGCTCAAGTGGCTGACTTGATCCAGCTGTGCAGACGAGCTTGACATTACAAGCGAGCTTGGGCTGTCAGGTGAGTTGGCGAGCTTTTAGGCGAGCAGGCGAGTCTGCAGGCAAGCTTGGGTCTACAGACGAGCTTGCCCGTGCAGGCGAGTTTGACGGGCTTTGGCATGCAGGCGAGCCTGGATGCTACAGGCGAGCTTGGCCTTCAGGCGAGCTTGGATCATACAGGCGAGCTAGGTCTTCAGATGAGGCTCTCGTCTATGCAGGCGAGCTTTAATGCTATCAGGCGAGCTTGTCCTTCAGACGAGCCTGGGTCATGCAGGCGACCTTCAAGCTGTCAGGCGGGCTTCAATGCTATCAGGCGAGCTTCAATGCTATTAGGCGAGCTTGTCCTTTAGGCGAGCCTGGGTCATGCAGGCGACCTTTAAGCTGTCAAGCGGGCTTCAATGCTATCAGGAGAGCTTGTCCTTCAGGCGAGCCTGGCTCATGCAGGCGACTTTCAAGCTGTCAGGCGGGCTGAGCTATGTAGACGAGCTTCGAGTGTTGACAGACGAGCTTGCTCTTCAGGCGAGCTTGGCCCTCAAGCGAGGTTATGCAGGCGAACCTCGTAAGCGAAGTTGTGCAGGCGAGCTTCGCTTAGTTCGGCGAGTCCCAATGTTTAGGCGAGCTCTAACCTTACAGACGGACTTCCTTACTGGTGAACTTCACCCTTTTCAGGCGAGCTTCAGAACATGCATCAAAAAACATGTCATAACTTTCAAACCGTAAGTCAGAATTAGACGAGTTATATATGAAAATAGACTACTTCGACGAGATAGAGCCAACCAAACCAACATAAAGGGTTTGGTTTGCTCCCGTCTGTTTCGTCAAATTCATTTCGGTTTGAGAGATATCAGTATTTTTTTCTTTTTTGCTATTTCGGGCGAGCTTTTAGCAGTCTTGTTCTGAACTTCTCTGATAAAGATTAAAGGTAATTTTTATTACCTATAATTCCTCTGGTTCTCATCGATCATCATGGACAAGCCTTTAGTACCTCATCAGGAATAAACCCAAGACACAACTGTTTGGCAGACTCCCACAGTCGTCTCTCGGTCTTAGGGAAAGAAAAACCCTAGTCAATTCTCAAGAGTTCTAGACGTTCGACTCCTCAGTTGAATTTTAAGCCATTAGCTCTTTATCAAGGTAAGCCCAAGACACAACATATGGTCGATTCCTCCGGCTCTCATCGATCATCATGGACAAGTCCTTAATACCCCATCAGGAATAAACCCACGGCACAACCCTTTGGCCGACTCCCACAGTCGTCTCTCGACCTTAGGGAAAGGAAAGCCCTAGTCAATTCTCAAGAGTTCTAGGCGTTCGACTCCTCAGTCGAATTTCAAGCCCTTGGCTCTTTATCAAGGTAAGCCCAATGCACAACATATGATCGATTTCTCCGGCTCTCATCGATTATCATGGACAAGTCCTTGGTACCTCATCAGGAATAAACCCAATGTACAACCTTTTGACTGACTCTCACAGTCGTCTCTCGGTCTTAGGGGAATAAAAACCCTAGTCAACTCTCAAGTGTTCTAGGTATTAGACTCCTCAGTCGAATTTTAAGCCTTTAGCTCTTTATCAAGGTAAGCCCAATGCACAACATATGATCGATTCTTTCGGCTCTCATTGATTATTATGGACAAGCTCTTAGTACCTCATTAGGAATAAACTCAAGGCACGACCCTTTGGCCGACTCCCACAGTCGTCTCTCGGCCTTAGGGGAAGGAAAGTCCTAGTCAACTCTCAAGAATTCTAGACGTTCGACTCTTCAGTCGAATTTCAATTCATTGGCTCTTTATCAAGGTAAGCCCAAGACACAATATATGATCGATTCGTCAGGTTCTCATCAATTATTATGGACAAGTTCTTGGTATCTCATTAGGAATAAACTTAAGGCACAACCCTTTGGCCGACTCCCACAGTCGTCTCTCGACCTTAGGGGAATGAAAGTTCTAGTCAACTCTTAAGAGTTCTAGGCGTTCGACTCATCAGCCGAATTTTAAGCCTTTAGCTCTTTATTAAGGTAAGTCCAAGGTATAATATATGGTCGATTCTTCCGGCTCTCATCGATCATCATGGACAAACCCTTGATATCTCATTAGGAATAAACCCAAGACAACCATTTGGCCGACTCCTACAGTCGTCTCTCGGCCTTAGGAGAAGAAAAACCCTAGTCAACTCTCAAGGGTTCTAGGCGTTCGACTCCTCGGTCGAATAATAAGTCATTGGCTCTTTATCAAGGTAAGCTCAAGGCATAACCTTATGGTCGATTCCCACAGTCATTACTCGACCATATGGGGATTATGAAGATCTAGGCACCTCCGTAAAACCTAGGCACCTAACATTCGGGTTACCATTCTGTCAAAAAATGTATTCATAAGCCTAAGGTATGGATACTAAGTGTTAAGCCAATACTTAATTGATCTAAAAACTTAAGCAGTCATCTGTCGAGTCCTGATCAATTGAACCCTCAACCAAAATAATGCTTCAAGTAAACTAGTTGTTATAAGTCCCTAGCACGGGTCGACACATTACAACTTACTTCAGCCAACATCTTAGATAAGAACAAAGCTACAAAGCTAAAAAAATATAAACAATGAAGGCAAGCTCAAAAATAGAAACAAATGTTAATTTTTATTCAACAAGAGTAAACTTCGTTACAAACTCATTTACAAAAAAAAGAAACATGCAGGTCATCAAAGCTCTCGACCAGATTCGGAAGACAGACCTAGAGGACTCCTGGTGATTGTAATTGAAGAAGATTCCCCAGGGGCCCAGCAACAGGCTCGACCTCATCGTCATTTGCTGATAAATCCAATCCGCCTCCAATTTTCTCTACATCTTTCAATAAGTCAAGACAACAGGAGACGCAGGAAGGGTAAAAGCGATCTGGAATAGGATGAGAGTCACGAGGCACCAAGGAGGCGAAGTAATCAACCCCAGCTTTACATGTTAAGGCTACTTTGACCTTCCCTATAGGGTCATGAAGCCAGTCGTCGACCACCTTTTTTTTATGCTGCTCTGAATTCAGATGAGCGAGTTGGTCCTCTAGTTTATCGACAAGGGTCGTAGAAGCCTGAAGTTTTGATTACAGCCCTTCAAAGTCCCTCCTCGACTTTTCGAGAGACAGATGACTTGATCGAACCTCTACCTCAGTCGTCGTCCTACGACGCTTCTCGGACTCGGTCTCCGTCTGTAGATGAACCATCTCCCTTTGAAGATCCTCGATGGTCTCCACCTTCTTGGAGAACTAGATTCGAAAGCTCTTGAGGAGATCTTCCTTCTCATCCAGACTCCGACGCCAAGCGTCTTCTTTATGAGCCAATTCGGCCTCTAAGACAGCGTTTCTCTTCTCTGCCTCTTTCTTGGCCGACTTCTCCTTCGCCAACCCTCCTTGGCATTCTAAGGAACACTCAAGTCGATTGAACATAGCATGTCCTAGCAAAGTCCCCTGAGGTAAACAAGCTTGAAGAGCTTGGTGTATGTCAACACTTGGTATATCCTCTAAAATCCTCCTATCAGCACTATTCTTTATCTGGTCTGACGGAGTTTCAGCTCTTCCCTCGATGCCGTCGTTCACCCTAATTGGCTCCTTGCCAGGGCGATGAGACACCTTAGAGATAGTACTGGGGCCGAAAACATCCTCTTTGACCGCTAAGGTCATTGTCTCCCTGTCAGGAGAAGACTCGTCTATCCATCCCACATTTTTCAAGCGGTTAAGCTGAATTACCAGCGAACCCGTTCTAGCTGGTTGGGATCTCACAACCGGTCTGATTGGACATCGCCTTTCAACTCTTGTCCTTCTCCTCAATTTGGAGACAATGTTAGCTGCTTGAGGCATCAAGACAGCCACCTCCTCAGCACTGAAGGACCCCCGGCTTCTTATGGGGTCTAGCAGTGGAACTCGTCCCCTCGATTCCTATATTCTTTTTGCGGTTTTCCGCCAATAGAGGAACATGACTTATCCTTGTCTGTAAGCCAGTGGAAGATAAAATCATGGATATGCTCGCCGTTTGGAGAGACATACCATCAAACAGAGCATTGCTCTCTCGTGGTCCGGCATAGGAATGGACCTTTTTCAGATCCATCATCTCGGAATTACTAAGGGTAACTAACCTCAAAGCGTCTTCATTCACCTCCGACCAGTCCGAGCAGGCGAAGATGCTGTCGTCGTCATAGACCCACACGAATCGCCTTCTCCAATCCTCATCCAACTCTAAAGAATCGAAAGCAAGCTGGAACTCTCCACGATAGTGGAAAGAATAATGTGGTCCCTCTCAGCCGACCCCACGCCTATCAAATACCCAAGCAATCTCAAGCTTGGTTGGACTCCAACATGATGGTAAATGATGATGAAAGCTACCAGAATCCCCACTGCGTTCGGATAGAACTAGGAAGGGGAGTCTGGGGAGACTCCTAAAGTAGTGTGCACCTCCTTAATGAAAGGGTGTAAGGGCAGCCGTAAACCATGCTCCAAGTGGGCTAAGTACAGCGGTACTCGACCCTCACCATGGTAATATACTGGCTCGCTCATCTCTGGCGTCGCTAATGTGAGAGTCCGAGGGATATTGTATTGATCATACAACCCCACCAGATTGTCCATATGAATCGCTGAGCGGATATGTAGAAGAATATCGAGACTCTCCTCGTTACGGCCAGAGTTTGAAACTTGAGAGACCATGGAAAACTTTTTCTTAAGAAAGCTTAGAGGAATATCAGGAATTTTCAGAGCAAAGGTTCGTAAAAGAGCTATCTTTACATCAAGATGCTATTTATAAAATTTCAAAGTTGTTCAAATTTCACTTCCCATTTTTCCGATTTAGACTGAAGTGGAAGTTTTTAAGGAAGAGTATAGAGGGATGTTAAAGGACGATGTGATTTTCGAAGCGACTAGGCCAGATCCACCTCGGAATCTGAAGCAGTTCATTCAAAACACGAAACGTCACCATCATTTAATACCTCGCGTCCCAATACTTAAAAAGTGGGAGATCCTCTCTTATATCCATGACACTTCGTCTCCCTAAAAGACGGTTCAAATCATGGATGACATCAGCCATGAATAGCGGAGCTAACAATGGTGACCAATGATGACAAGTCACGTCTCTAAGACAGAGACTCTTCAGTTTCTCGTCCTTAGCAAGCATGTATTAATCAGAGCATATCTTATTTTTCTCGGAATCGACTGAAAGCCGACTACAAGTAAAAGTGTAACTGTTATGATGTTCACTCACCCAAGATACAGATATTTACAAAATGATATAATGAATATCCTAGCAAAACAAACTCAACCCTTTGACCGACTCCTACAGTCATCTCTCGGCCTTAGGGGAAGGAGAGCCCTAGTTAACTCTTAAAGTTCTAGGCATTTGATTCCTTAGTCAAATTATAAGCCCTTTGATCTTTATCAAGGTAAGCCCAAGGTACAACAGATGGTCGAATTGTCCAGTACAACTCGATCATCATGGCTAATTATAAGACCTTGGTACCTTATTAGGAATAAACCCAAGGCACAATCACAGAGGACTCGGCTCCCACCGACTCATCAAGTCGATTCTCTGGTGTCGACACTAAAGACGATATTGGTCGCACGAGAGATCCTGGCCTCCCATACGAGTCGACATCTTTATATCAACTCAAGAGACGGTTATTAGCTGAGATGAGACGACATTCCAATCAGTCGGACAGGTCGACACTCCTGAGTCGACGCAAAAGCGGTGTCGGTCGGTTCTATCACCAATGACGACCCTACTTAGGGCACTCGACCACTCATTAAGCAATTCTCAGAAGTAACTGGAGGGACATCCCCTGCTACCAATTAAATTGAGAATTCGACCCCAGCTCCAAGCCTCTATCCCAGAGCATATATCGACATCTCCGTCCATCTCGGACAAGTCTTATCTAGATTTTGGACTGATAGATCTTCATGACTTGTCAGTTCAATCAATTTCCGGAGAATGCGGAGACCCAATTCTTTTCTACCTAAGTATTTATAGGTGCCCTCAAAGTTAACAAGACCACATACATTTCACTACATTTTTATTTCATGTCAATAAGCTCTTACTCCGAGGAGTTATCATCCATTCAAAAGTAAGCACAATAATCTAGATACCAAGTAGTATATTATTGAGTTTTATGTGATTATCTTATGTATAAGTTTTTCTATTAAAAATTTATGTTATGTAATTTTGTAAGGACCGTGAATTTTCGCTATTGGTTTAAATAATTTTTCTGGTATTTTAAATATTAAATTATTATTTTAAAAGAGTATTTATATTTTACCCGATTTTCTAGAATTTTCTATTATTTAAAAATCCAGTTATATTTAGGATTTTGCTAATTATAAATTAAATTGTTACAGTAATAACTTTTAAATTAATTATTCGTTATTGGATTATTATTATTATTATTATTATTAATGACATTGTATTTTTAGCCCGCACCCTTTTCTCCCTACCTCTATATATAGCTGTTAGCGGTCAATCTACACACGCATTACACAGCTAACTTCAACCTTCTGAAAATAAATATATCCTTGTAGTTCATAACACCCCAGCACAACGTGTATAACATTTCTTGTATTCCACGTCAAAATTCATTAGTACTCACCTTTTCCTATTTAACTATCTTAATTACGCAATAGCGCCGCTCCATGCCGAATCCGCCAAACTCAATCGTTTCTGTCCCTCTCCATTTCATTATTCTCTCTCTCTCTCTCTCTCTCTCAACACGTTCGCACACCCATTTCTTTCCGCTTCTTTTGACAAAACACTCCGCCAAAAAGCCGCACACGAGATACACGCCCAGCTCTCACAATCACACTCTCTCTTCCATTTTCTCTCCCCTTCGTTCTCAGATCCGCCCAAGCCTCCGCCCACTTCTTTTGACAAACACACGCAGCTTCAAGCCGCCCATGAGGTACACGTAAGATCTCCCACCAACCCCTGCCTTTCTCTCCTGTCTCCCTCACTCTCTCTCCAATCATCTCCCTCTTCTGCTCGTCTCTCACTCCCCTCTTAATCTCTCCCTCCCCATGAAGACACACACCAGCTCACTCCCTCTCTCTTCATCCCTTTCATTTCCTCACTCTCATTCTCTCTCTTTCTCCTCTACAAGAACCCAACAACACCTTCATCAACACCATCTCCAACACCACCACCTCAGCCTCCAACAGCCCAACCCCACCAGCTCCTCATCACCATCACCAACTCCTTCAACGCCTCACCAAGCCCCAACTCCGGACTGCTGCTGCTCGCCTCAGCGTCGACGAGCTCCACACACGCCACCGACCGTCCAAGCCCTCCTGAACGCCGCCAACCACCGCCTGAACGCCTCACCCCTCCCGCTGTCCACGACCAGCAGACCGCACCTCCCCCACCGAGCTCCTCCACCCGCTGCAGTTCCCTCCGCCTCTCCTCTTACACCCGACGCCACCACCCTCATGAACTTCACCTCCTCATCCCTCTCCCTCCCCGTTCAGTCACCCACGCCGCCATTTCCCGTCACCGCTATAGTCACCTCATCCTCAACCCCCTCTTTTGGTGCTGCCTCGCATCGACCAGCAGCAAGCAGCGGCAAAAAGAACTGCCGTCGCTGCTTCGCCTAGCCGTCGACGAGACTACGGAGCCTTGTCGGAAGCCTACGGAGACACCCCAACGACCCCCGACGACCTCCTTCCACATCCGGCAAGCCCGAACAGCGAGGAGAAGCTCCGAGCAGCAAGAAACGTGCCTGAACAGCGACCGAACTGTGAAAATCTGCACTGCAGAAAACTACAGCTTTGTGCCAACTTCACGTGCACTTTCCGATCACCTACGGCCTCCGTTTTCATAGATTCTTTCTTTGGTTAGTAGACCTACATGTTGCCTATCACCTCTAATTTGTATCACGCTCTAACTCACTCTCTATCTGTAACGTCCGAAACATTGCTCGACGACAGCAGTTCGCAGATTCCGACTGTTTCGTGCCGACTTTGCACGCGTTTTCCGGCCACCTCCGGTCTTCGTTTCTGCCACCGTCTTCGCCGGTGTGTAGCCCTTTATATTGTCTATCACACGGTATCTTTCTTTCTTTTGGGTTCATTTTCTACCTCTTGTTATATCGCTTTGAATATCGCTAATTGCTACTAACACTTACCTTTTTGTATTCTAACTGATTGACTTTCCGACGAGCCGCGGAACCCGTTGAGACCCGTACAGCCACCCTGACAACCACCGCTGCCCTCTACGACACCCTCGACGTCCCGAGGCAAGATCCTTCTTGCTCATTGACTCGTCTTTACAATTTCTAGATCTGCTGTGAAATTAAATGCGTAATTTAGACTGTGATTGATTATGTTATACTGTGATATGTTATTATCTGCGTGAGATTGTTTGATAATTGATATTAATTATTTGATCTTTTGAAAAAGAAAAGAAAAGAATATTTTTAAAGAATAATTATTGTGAGAAATATTCTAAAAGAGTTTATTTTGGAAAAATGGTTTATTTTGAGTTATTATAATAATGGATATTTTAAAAGAATTTATTATACTATAACATGCACACGCCCGAGTCATAGCTAGCTTGTATAGTCTTGCTCATTCCATGTTGATACTCGTAATTATATTCTGTCATATGATTACTCAGTTGATTCGTGTCATTGATTGATATCACATTTTATCCTACTTTCGTATACCTGTACTTGTATGTATTAGCCTAGAATTCCATACAGATTTGCTTTGCAACTCGCTGCCGGCAAATGATTATTATTTGCGGTCTTGTATAATTAATCGTCGGCCTTGTATATTATTGTTGGCCTTGTATTGTAATCGTTGACTCTTTATGGCTGTGTATCATTGTGATGGATGGCCTTCGTGCCTATGTATTTGGTTTCATTCCTGTGTCGGCTATACGCCTTGATTTCCTCCAAATTGTGGAGATGAACCAATTATATCATTGTAGGCGATTTCGTCGTTTTCACTAAAATAGAGAGGGGAGATTAACGTCCCGATTTATTGACAACCCCGATTTGAGCCCCTCTACACCTAGGATGATTTGTTTGGACTCTTTCATTCATTCTATTTCTCCATTATTCGAATTGGACCCAAAGACGTGTTCTCGTTTCCTGCGTTGACCTACCTTCAATCGAACTATACCCTAAGATTTCTTCTCCGTTGACGTCGTAGGATTCCTCATTTGTGTCGTCCTCGTACTTATTATTATTTCTGCCTCTTTCTCTTGGATCGTTTCCTCGTTTAGCGTGTATACTTTATTTTCGATCGTTATTAGTTATTTCCTTATTTTCTGCATTGACCTATTTATCGTCGAGCTTGACTCTAGGATTTCTTACATTAACACTATTTCATATTTCATATATTCTGTTATTATATTGTATTGAATCATTATTTTATGATGTGATATGCCCTGACACTAGTACTCCTGATCAGTTGCATTGCTTATTGCGATTGAGAATCGTTAGTAGTCATGACCATAGTGGCCTTGCGTGACCTAGAGGCATGGGTGTATGTCGACTTAGAAAAACGAGAAGAGTTGGGATGGGAAAGTCTTTGTTCATGTGATCGTATGTGTGTTGTATTTCTAGGCTCGCACCAGTGAATCGTTTCGTACTGGGGTGGGTCGGAGAACAGTGATCGGATGTGTATTGTTTATTTCCAGACTCGCACCAGTGAATCGTTTCGCACTGGGGTGGGTCTGAGGAGCGGTGATATTGTGATTATTGATTTTTTTCTAGGTACGCACCAGTGAATCGTTTTGCACTGGGGCGGATCTAAGATACTAGTGAGATGTGGTCGTTAATCAGATATTCGATAATGTGAACTTTGACTCTGTGTGAGATATGTGCCAGTGAGCTGTTATAGAATGACTAGTTACATGGCCGTTACTTGGATGATTTCGAGTTATTGTGAGATATGGACCGGTTATATTTCTTTTCATACATCGATCAGGATTAATATTTAATTATCTACAATTTGGGACATATGGTATATACATGAGGGTTTTCTTGTTTGGATTATTTCGCTCGACGTACTACGTCTCGAGTTGTAGATTTTTAAGTATTAATTCCATCTAGTGTATGACCCTATACTTGGATGATTATTCTGATCGCTAGCTGCATAACCTCGTTACCCGATTGATTTTGGATTATTCTGATTATTCTATTCTAGTAATGAATTACATTTAGATTATCAGTATTTCAGTTGCATGTTTCTATTGTTATTACTATTATTGCTTTGGTTATTCGACCGTTCTATTCTTCCTTTTGGGATCTTACCGTGTGCCATACACGCTGACGTACTCCTATTCTCTCGGGTTGTACATCAGATTTAGAAGACGGATATCTTCAGTTCGGAGTCGTACAGGAGCCAGAGGATTCTCCGCAGGAGTGCCTTAAAGACGGAGCAGAAGAAGCTGAAGCTTAGTCTTCTCTTTTATCAGATGTTGGTCCTTAGTTTACTTTTATAGAACTTTTCATTTCCTCCTGATTGATGTATTATTATATCTCTCCAGTATTCAGTTGGATAGTTTTGTATAAGGGCATGTTGACCCGAATATTATGTCTGGGATGATATTTTATTTGTGATATAGATCTTTCTAAGCTGTTTATTATATTCTCGCTACTGTGATCGGGGACCTGTGCCTTCGCTTTATATTGTTTGACGCTTAGCGTATTAGATTGAGAAAAAAAAAGGTCTAACACTTATTTCTTCTCAGTCTAATACGTCGTGGGCTTGCTCGCGTCCTGATTCCCTGATATTTTAGGAAGCGGGGCGTGACAAATTTATTAACTATTTTTATTATATATATGTGCTGCCATTAGAAAAATTTTCTGGGCCCTTCCTTGTTAACATGGTCACGCATGTCAGCTAGCCAGATAAAATATTCTCCTACTCATTTATCTTCGAATTTGAATATCAGAAAACTTGCAATCTACAACACATTTGCAGGTCGTGTACGTGCCTTGTCACGCCTCGCTTTCCAAAATACCCGGGAATCGGAACGTGAACAAACCCGCGACGTATTAGATTAAGAAGAAATATACACTATCATTTTTTTTCTTTTTCTTCTCAATCTAATACGCTAAGCGTCTGGAAATAAATACAATGCGAAGTCACAGGTCTCCGATCACAATCAACAAGAATATAATAGACAAACTCAGAATAAAAAATATCATATCACAATGGGATATCATCCAAGACATGAAAATACGGGTCAAACGTGCCCTTATATAAATCTGAATAAATGAATACTAAAGAGATACAAAATACACTGATCAATTAGAAATGGAAGGTAGTACAAAATAAAACGGATGACCAATAACTAAACTTTAGCTTCTCCTGCTCCGTCTGCAGGGCACTCTTGCTGAGAATATCATGGCTTTGGCGTATCTCCAAACTAGGCCTGTTCTTCCTCTAAGTCTGACGTACACCAGAGAAAACAGGTGTACGTCAGGTGCATGGCGCACGGCAAGACCCCACAAAGAAAATAGAACGAACGAAAATCCGATGCGAAAAACGATACGATAACAGAAACAATAAAAGAACGTACAATTAAAATCCACAAATCAACATGAAAACACTACTAAATCATGATAACATAAAGCATCCAGAATCGATCAGGTAACGAGATCATGTATCTAGCGATCAGTCTAATCATCCAAGTACAGGGTTATACACTAGATGAAATTAATACTTAAAAATCTACAACAAGAGACGTAGTACGTCGAGCGAAATAATCCAAACAAGGAAACCCTCATGTATATACCATATGTCTCAAATTATAAATAATTAAATATTAATCCCGATCAATGTATGAAAAGAAACATAACTGGCCTACATCTCACAAGAATCCATAAATCCTAACCAAAGTGACGACACCAATTCACCTTGACTCAACAAATCAACCACAGTGGCGACACCGATCCACTGGTAATAAGTCATGTAACTAGTCATCCTATAACAGGTCATTGGTTCAGATCTCACATAGAGTCAATGCTCATATCATCGGATAACTGACTGTTCACATATCCCCTATGTGCATCTCATCAAATAAATTCAGGAACCAAAGTAGCGACACCGATCTATTTTGATCTAACCAATAAATTCATGAACCAAAGCAGCGACACCGATCTACTTTGATCCAACCAACAAACCACAGTGGCGACACCGATCCACTGTGACTCAACAAACCAACCCCGGTGGCGACACCGATCCACTGTGACTCAACAAACCAACCCCGGTGGCGACACCGATCCACTGTGACTCAACAAACCAACCCCAGTGGCGACACCGATCCACTGGTATGAACCCAGAAGATATATCAACAGTCTTATCCGATTACATAAACATGGATTTTCCCACCCTAACTCATCCTGCTTTTCTAAGTCAATAATATATCTAGGTCTTGCTCACGTCACACAGGTCATTCTAGTCATAAACTACCAAGGTCCTCAAACACAACAACGAGATAATAATAACATTAATTTCACGCAACCACATCATGACATGTCGAATATAGTAAAATATTCACAAAACATGAAATGTAATCATGAACAGCAACTACGTACTTCAGAAAATAATTCTTTTCCCAAAATAATTTCTTTTAAAAAATTATTTCTCATTATAATAATTCAAAATATTCTCTTTCCTAGAATAAATTCTTTAAAATTATTTCTCATCAATTATTATTCTAAAATAATTCTTTTTCTCAAAATAAATTCTTTTTAAATATTGTAAATTCTCCAAAATGATTCTGTTATTAAAATAAATTCTTTCACTTCATTATCATTTTTTCAAAAATACTATTTATCATATAAGTATGATTTAAATCAATATTATTCATCAAACCCACGCAGATAATAACAATTATAAATTAACATAACCAGATAATTCACCAATTCATCAACAAGCTCACGCAGATAATAACAATTCATAATCTAATCTATGCAACTAATTAACGACATATATAAATTAGAAATGACGAGTCAAAAGGAGCGGGATCTTGCCTACGAGGGTCGTTGGAATGTCTCGGGGCTCCGACGGACTCGTTGGCAGCTAAAAGGTAGCGGTTCTGCACTGGATATGCGTTGGCATATAGTCGAACAGGTGGCGTGCGATAGAAGCGCTGGTTGGTGGCGAGCTCGGGAGGCGACGACAGCGAGTCCAAGGAGGTGATGGTGGCTGCATTGGTGATGGGGAGAGAGAGCAGAGCGGTGTTGGGGCTGTCGGAAGCTGGGCGAGCTCGGTTTGGCGGAGCTCAGGTGGAAGGAGCTGGCGGCGGTGGTTGGGCGAGCGGCAGGGGGTTGGGGCCAGTGACGGAGGCGATCGAGCTCAGGGGGTTGCGGCTGTCGGAGGGTCAGAGCTCAGGTCAGAGCTCGATGGCAAAGCTGGAGTCGGAATTTCGATCGGAGGAAGAGCTCGATGGTCGGAGCTCGGGCCAAGGGCGAGCAGCAGCGTCGGAGGAGGTTGCGGCGAGATGAGGAGGACGGACTGGAGGGCAGCGGTCGGAGAATGAAGGAGAGGGGAGCGGAGCGGGTCTGGGCGGCGGATCTGAGCACGGCGACTCGCTGTGGGCGGGGCTGGACTGAGCTCACGGTGTCGAGCTCGAGCTCGAGGGTGGAGAGGAGCGGCGGCGAGCTGGAGGCGGCGCGGGTCTCAGGCGGCGATCAAGGGGCGAGCACGGTGGTGGCGGTGGTGATGAAGTAGAGGAGCTGGGGAGTTGGTTATGGAGAGAGAGGGGGCTGGAGTGAGATGAGAACGAGAGGGGGAGAGAGAGAGAGAGAGAGAGACGTGAGTGATAGAGAGAGAGTGAGAACTGAGTGTGAGAGAGAGAGAAATGAGAGTGAGATTGAGAGTGACGTGGGGGGATTTTTGAGATGAAAAAAAGAGAGTGGGGGAAACACGAGGTGGGTGGGAGTGCGGGATTTAGGGAGTGATTTGGGAAGGTGGGGTAGGGGAAAGAGAGTGTGAGGAAATAAGGACAAATTTTGAGGAAATAAGGACAAATTTTCAAAACAAACCCTTTTAGACATTTAATTGCAAAAACCGACCCATTTTGTACTTATTTGCAGAAACCGACCTGGTTTCAGCCCCGACGCTGAAACCAGGTCGGTTTGTGAAAAAAAATTACGAGACTTCACGGGAGTTCAACTCCCGTGAAGTTTACTATAATTTTAAACTTAACGGGAGTTGAACTCCCGTGAAGTTTAATTTGTTAAATAAATTTCACGGGAGTTCAACTCCCGTGAAATGTTTAACGTTCATTTAAGTCTTGTGAATACCACCGCCTGTTACTCCTCCTCTCCCTTCCGCCACCTCGTCACCCTCTCCTCCCTCGTCTTCCCCTCCCTCCTCCGCTGCCTCTCCCCTCCCCTCTCGCCTCCAACCTCCCTACCTCCCCCAGCCTCAACGAAATCTAGGGTTTCAAAATTCTCATTCGTCTTCTTCCCCCAATTTGGATGCTCTTTCCTCCTCAAACCCATGACATCCACGAGGCAAAGGTCCGTGAAGCGGAAGCTCGACGAGATCGAGGGATGCGTTGTGTCGAGGTTGAGAACGAGGTCTCCACCTTGCGCGAACGAGGCGGTGTCGATGATACTCCGCCTTCAGCGAGAGAAGGCGAACATTCAGATGGAGTTTAGGCAGTTCAAGAGGTTCGCTGAAGAGAAAATGGCTCACGATCAGCAGGAGCACGTTGCCCTAGATGATCTCGTGTTCAAACGAGAGCAGAGCGTCCAGGCGGAAGGGGAGAATGAGTCACAGGCGATGGGATTCATGGGACTTAAAAAAAATTGAGTTAAGAAACTTCACGGGAGTTCAACTCCCGTGAAGTTTAGCAACTTAACAAAATAGCTGTAAAACTTCACGGGAGTTGAACTCCCGTGAAGTTTCATAATTTTTTTTCAAAAACCGACCTGGTTTCAGCACTGGGGCTGAAACCAAGTCGGTTTCTGCAAATAAGTACAAAATGGGTTGGTTTTTGCAATTAAATGTCTAAAAGGGTTTGTTTTGAAAATTTGTCCGAGGAAATAATAGAAGAGAGAGAGAGGAGCAGATTGAAATACCGGTGAGAAGGAAAACGCAGAAAAAATACCCTTTAAAAAAATAATTAAAATACCAGAAAATTTATTCAAATAAATATTAAAAAGTTATGGTCAAAATAATAATAACAATAACAATAATGAATCATTAAATATTAATTAGTTTAAAAAGTTTTACCTAAATAATTAAATTTAAAATTAGCAAAACCTTTAAAATAAATATAAAATCGGGTTTTTAAATATAGACAATTCTAAAAAAATCGGAAAAAATACGAATACTCTTTTAAAAATAAATTTTAATATTTAAATACCAAAATTTTTATTTAAACCCGTATTAAAAATTTACGGTCATTACATGCCTTTAAATTTAATCCATACTTTTGAGTTTCCTATTAAGACTACAATAATAACAATTAAGTTAATTTTATCATTTATTCCTAATAACATGTTTTTCCTCTGAAAAACGTGTTTTTTTAAACCGCGTCCTTCCTTAGAATACGCGTATTCTAATTGCGTTCTTCTAACGTACTTAGGCTTTAAAGGTTGGCATAAGTTTGGAGGCCTAATTAAGCCAATCAGTTCAACCTTATAGAAAAACTTACTTCTACAGGGACCCAAAATAGAGGACTCGGGGAGGACAGGTGAGTTGTCCACCTCTAGTTGGATGATGCATTGTTCATCCAACCTTAATTTTTCTTATTTTTTGTTAAATTTTCATCCAACCTTAATTTTTCTTATTTTTTGTTAAATTTTCGAATATTTCTTTCTAATTTTGGTTTTAAACTTTGCAGAATCTCATCTTTAGGTCTTCTTCAGAGTGTGAGTGTCGAACGTTCCTTCCCTTTTTTACTCAATTTAATATTTTGTTATGTTTTTTTTGCGGGTTATTGAAATTTAATTGTTTTTGTTTTGTTTTGTTTTGTTTCTGATTGGATCAAAAAGCTCGCATCCAGATTTGGCTTTTTGAACAGAAGGATTTGAGGATTGAAGGCCGCATTGTCGCGAGTCTCTCTTTATTCCTTGCTTTAGGGTTAGGTTTTTAGTGTCTGACGATTAATTGCTACAGTTCTTGTTTTGTACTATTTGCATTATGCTAATTGTTTCTATCTAGGATTAAACTTAAGACAACGACATTGAATTCGAGAAGCACTGTTCAAGTTTCTCATGGAATAGTTTATGGAGAACCTAAACTGGAGATAACCCACCTCATGTATACCTTCAATAACATTTCGCCCCTCAACGGCTTTATCAGTACTTGTCACCCCTCAATTTAGGGGTTGTCTTCAACTTTATCTTCTCAATTTGATAATGCAGTGCCAGTAACTTATGTGACTGGGTCATAGTGCTACTGAAGCTATACATGAGGGGGTTATTTGCAATTACGCTTATGAAATTATTGTTGTTGACATGCTGCCTTGTACGAATAGGGTAATACTTATCAGTAAACTAATTGACAATAGTTTATCTAAATATCTGACTCTTTACCGCCAATTCCGAAGGAAAATTCCGGCGCAGTCCAGGATCAATGCAGAGCATTGTAATTATCTGTCAAATATCCTGCTCTTACAGAGTTCTAAATGCCCAACTTGGAAGATAGGCTCTTTTTATTTCTAAAACCCAGATTACTATATTATGATGTAGGCGTGTCCAATGAATTTGCATAGGCCACAAAGATTGTTTTCCCTAATGTATTGCGTAATTGTGAGCACTCTCTTTTTTACTTTAATTGACAACTATTCTGTTTTAAGTTATAATGCAAAAATCCTAATATAAACCTTAGTAGATGTATAAGCATCTGTGCACATGACTTGAAACAAATCAAGTCATAAGTTAATCAATAATTACTCTATTATAGCATATCATGGTAGTGTACCTGTAGATCCGTTAACATGGTTGAATCTATAAATACTTGTGCATGTGATTTGAGACAGAAACTTAATCATAGCCTTCTTGTGCTTGAATTTTTGGTTCATGAGTATTCTTTATTGTTGCTTAAATAGTTACTGTCTTGACTTATTATGAGACACTGCTTGAAGGGTTTTGATGAATACATGAATCTGGTCTCGGATGATGCTGAAGAACTTAACGGCAAGAACACCAGAAAGGCTCTTGGTAACTTTTCCCCTCACTCATTTTACTAATGGGTTAATTTCACAACCCCCCCCCCCCCCCCAACCGGGGCCCCCGCGTGGAACTTTAGGGGATGTTGTACATAACCCCCTTGAACTTTGCTTATCCCACTTAACCCCCCCCCCTCTGAACTATGGCATGTCTCACAACCCCCCCC